>KK115840.1:933775-979161 GCA_000611955.2 Stegodyphus mimosarum | reverse complement strand
TTCACTGCTTTGAAGCAGTGGCGATCCCTTCGCGGAGACCGAAACATTCAGTGACTTACCATTAAAATCAATGGGTTTTGACATGATCGGATGTAAACATTTTGTAGTTACGACCTAAATATACATATTTTCTTTTATTACAATATTTAAGAGTACTAAGTATGTGAAAAGAATCCATTTTTAAGCAACATTTCATTTTGAACGGAATTTTAAATGCTGTACTTTTCCCAGAACAGTTTAATTTGAATGAAATATTTTCACAAGTTTTCGTTAATCACATTAGGAAAAACATTTAAGGTAATTCAATTTTATTCGGTTAAGGATTACAGAAATTAAAATCAAAGTTTATTCTATTATTAATTTTTAAATTATGCATTATTTCTTTTCTATTTACAGAGCTTCTTTCTAAAATACTTTCTCGAAGATGAGATGATTTTTTAGCTTCTGAGGCATAATCAAAAATCTTTATAATTAATGTTCTATTTAGTTCCTTTCAAATTAGGGCACCTTTTATTTTAATAGATATGTATGTTAATTATTGGTGCTGATAGTAGTATTGTTAAATAGTAGTAATTATTGGTGCTAGTAGTAATTATTGGTGCTGATAGTAGTAGCTGATAGTAGTATGTTAATTATTGGTGAATAGTATGTTAAATATTGGTGCTGATTTCTATGTACGTAACATCCTATAAATATTTCTGAAAGGGACTAAAGAAGGATTTTTTTTTTAAATATTATTTAAAACTTGCAAATGAGTTGTTATAAAATCTAAGGAAATAATTCAGATTTCTTTTTACCTTTAATTTCAACAACGTGTAAGGTTTATCCTAAGTTTATTAACAGTTATTTTTTGTATCTTTTCTATCTTGTTCTAATTTCAGCTTACAATTTCCTGTTAGAATGTAAATTGAGAAAAGCAGTTAATGCAAATGAGAAAGAGTACTATTTAAGTCGATACTTCACCGACTTCGAAAGAGAGAGTCTGATTCGTTGACTAGGGCGCGTTTGCCTTTGGCTAATTTCTCTCTTAGTTACTACGCTCGGGCATACCTTAGGCCCTTGCTTGACTTCGCCGATTTAATTAATACTTAAGGGCCAACTAGTTAGATTTCTGATACCTTCGGCTATACCCTTAAAATAGCGTAGTTAAGCTAGTTTAGTTTAAATAATTATTATTTTAAGTTCAAGCCCGAGTGGAGGCTTTGTGTAAAGTTCCAAGTAGGAACTAATTGTAAATATACTGAAAAATAAAGGATTGTAAACCCTCTTGAAGTCCTACGTGTTTTGTTCACACACTTAAGCGATTATTCGCTTGTTAGTGTTCGTTGGGTTCTAAGTTAGAACTTTAGAATTGAATAAGTAAAACTCCACAAACTTATATTCAAAAAACTCTTCTTTACTACTTCCTTAACTACGCATCTCAAGGAATTTGCTTTATAATACCTTTTAACAGATTGCTTTCAAGTACGAACAATTCTTGCTTAAATAGTTTATAAACGTGTTTCACAACAGAATTAAAATTTATATTTACAATTGTTAAGTTTATTATATATTTAGATAATAGTTATAATCATTATAAATTTGGGTATATTTAATAACTAGATTTCTTCATGAATGAATAAATCCTTCATTTCCATATACATTTATAAATGACTAAATAAATATTTACGTATTTTATTAAAGGGAGATACATGCTTTTTGCATATGCATAAATACCCATATATTTTTCATTTTCGGCGTGTGCAAATTTTTAATTTATGCATTCACTACCTTTCTCGAGTAATTTACTATAATTTAACATATACCAGAATTTTTACGTAAGAAATATGTATAAACATAATTTGAATGAAAATGACGTGCATTATTTTTAATACCCACTCAAAGTCAGTTTTCCTTCGAATTTCCTCCACGATTGCATCTCTCCCTTTAGCAGACAGACCTTGCATGCTTTACCTTATTTGATAAAAACGCCTAATTATAAATATTTTAACATGCATAATTTTATATTTACGTCTAGCCATCAAGTTCCAAGCCTTTGACTTAAAACATGTTTTAGGCTACATTCATTATCAAATTCAAATCATATTTTGGCAGAGTATTCAATACCTCTTTTAGCGATTTTACCCAGTTTAATAGTTCTCTGATATTATAATGAATAATAACTAGCCATTTCACATTTAAACCTTAACCTCACTGTCATCAAATCGCAATCTTGATTTCCTTACTCTGCATAATATTACTTCATTTTTTAAAACAGTTAAAACGTTGCCGCGTGCAATGTTCTTTTTTTATAAAATTTAAACGCCCCCAATAAAAAAGAAAAAAGAATCGATTTTCGTATTATAACATCTTTTTTTTTTCTCTCTCTAGCGTTCGATTTTTACTTTTTGTTACAAAGGTAATTATTCCTTGTTGATTTCAGTTGTGACAACACTCCAGTATCTCTAGAATAATTATTTTTCATTTGTTGCTAGCGGTGGGTGACGTGAAAGTAGTAGTAGTTATTAAGACCAATAATAATTGTTGCTTACATCACTCCCTTATCAGTAACGAAGTGACATTAGTCTGAAAACATGGTGGGAGAGAAGATACAAATATATAGAAATTGAAATTATGCACGCAAACAAAAACATAGTTAAGTTTTAAATGAACATGAAAGAGTTATAATTTTAACAAAAATGAATAACTTCATTAAAACGAACAGGAAATTTTACTTCCACAGCGTGTTTTTTTTTTTTAAAGTTGTTCTAGTTGCTAACTTGACACAGATGTATGATCATTTTCTGAAGTTGGAGACAAAAGTTCATTAATGTTGTAACACATACGCTTGTTTTTAATTTATCCACGGAGATATTAACTTGTTTATTTTTAATTCATAGAAGAAAATATTTCGGGCTTCTTTGAAATATCAAAAAGGGTCCTTCATATGGGAACTCCAAAGTTTTTTTTTTACTCTGGCAACCTGCAGAAACATGCGAGTATGTGTACAAATCTTTTGGGATGAAAATCTATTTGTTTATATCTGGATTTGGATTGGTAGGACTGTAAGAGGGCCATCTGATTTCGAAGATTACTTGCAAAATTATCATTAGATATTGGCAAGTTTAATTCTTCAAAAAATTCGCTAGCTAATTTATAGTTTTGATATAAACCATTTCAGTTATTGTATATTTACAGTCCTCATGTAGAGCAGTTCGCAAACCCATTAAGAACTGTAGGTAATGTTTCTGTCCAATAAAGAGAGTTATGACGTATAATAGCTGTTTTTAAAGTACTGTGTCGGCGTACTCTGATGATGATAAGAAGTTGCATGGTCTACTTTTACACCACATAGAGAGGCCAAATTTCGAAATATTCTGAAATAAATGGAGTTCCTCTGTCAGCAACAACACAAGAATCTACACCAAATCGGGTAATCCAATGTTCATACAAAGCTCTTGCTATACTTTCTGTAGCGATATTTGATAACGGTACTACTTCCATCCAAGAGATTACACGTCAAACAATATGTGTATCCATTAGAAGGTGAATAAGGCCCAATTAAATCAATGTGCGCGATACTAAATCTTTCGTCTGGTGCTTGATATTGAGAATATTCTGATTTTGTATGTTTAGTTACTTTATTTTTCTGACAGTCGATACAAGTTTGGGCCCACTGTTTAACATCTTTTTTAATATCTGGCCAAATGAATCTTTTAGTAATTTCTTTTACAGTACTGCGGGTTTCAGAATGAACTAAACCACGAATTATATTAAATATTTTCATCCGAAAGTTTTGGGTTGTTAATGGTTTGATACTGGAAGTAGAGGGATCGCAATTAAGACTTTTCTTGACGGTGCTGTTTAATATATAATGATTTGGAATGTAATTTCAACTGCTGCAGTTCCTCATCATTAATGTGTGCATCTGCTATCAGGTCAAAATCAGCAACAGGTGAATCGATGTCCTTAATTCTAGATAGCCTGTCTGCAACCACATTGTTTTGACAACTTATATAGTATAGGTTAGTAGAGAATTGTGAGCTATATTGTAGCTGTCTTAGTTGTCTGGGAGAGGCTTTGTTAATATTTTGTTTAAAAGCAAATGTTAACGGCTTATGGTCCGTATAAATAATGAAATCACGGCCTTAAAGTAAGCGTTTGAAATGTTTAACGGATAAATATATACCCAAAACCTCGCGGTCGTAAGCGCTATAGTTTTTCTGGGCATCATTAAGCTTTTTTGAAAAAAATGCAATAACCTTCTATCCATTTGGTCCTTTTTGTTGAATAACTGATCCAATAGCCAAATCAGATGCATCTGTGAGAAGTGCCAGAGGATAATCCTAATTGGGGTAGGCCATCAACGCTACTTGAGCAATATCTTGTTTCCATTTTCAAACCTTTTTCTGATTTCAATCGGTCCATGGTAATTTGCGTCGATCTTTTCTTTTATAGATCCTTTCCAAAGTTTATGAAGAGAAGCTTGAGTTTCTGCGTTATTTTTTATGTAATTGCAATAGAAATTGATCATTCCTAAGAAGGAACGAAGTTCGTGTATAGTTTCTGGCAATGGATATTTTATGACAGCTTTAATTTTTTCAGGTAGATGTTTTGAGCCTTCAGCAGATATTTGATAGCCCAGAAAGTTTATTACAGGTACTCCCAAAACTGATTTGCTAATATTAATTCGAGACCATATTTGTCTGAACGCTGAAAAACTGTTTTAAGAAGTAAACGATGTTCTTCCTCGCAAGAAGAAGCAATCAACACATCATCGAAATATGGAAACACAAAGTCTAGGCCATAAAACTTCATTGATGAACCTCTGGAAGGTTGCGGGGGTATTTTTGAGACCAAAACTCATTACATTGAATTGTTAAAGACCAAAAGGTGTGATGATGGCAGTTTTTTCTTTATATTTGTCTTCTACTGGAATGTGAAAATACGCCTTAAAAAGGTCAGTTTTAGAAAATATAGTTTTATGAGTTAAAATATGGTGAAAATCTTGAATTCGAGGAATAAGAAAACGATTAAGTATAGTTTAATCACTCAGTCTTCTATAATCGCCACACTAGCGGAAAGAACCGTCTTTCTTTGTTACTATGTGTAGGGGACTTGCCTATTCTGAACTAGAAAGTCTAATGATGTTATTGTCTAGCATATATTTCATTCTCTTTGAGCTATTTCCAACCGTTTAGTGCCTAATGTCTTGCTTTACAATTTACGGGTTGTCCTTTAGTTGCAATATGATGTTTCACATTATGTTTTACAGTAGAAATAAGAAAATTTGGTTTTGTTACACTGGGATACATAGCAAATAAATCAGAATATTTACATAAGCTGCTCGTTGTATTCACACTTTCATTAATAGAGATGAGTGCGATGTCAACATAAACTGCAAGATTTGTCACACCATTTAATTAACCTTTTATGCTTTATATCAATCAATAAATTGAACTTATTCAAAAAATCTGTACCTAATATGGGTTTACTCATTTTCGCGACAACAAATGGGAATTGAAATCCTCGGCGCAAACCAAGAATTAAAACTGCTGTACCAAAAGTATTGATTTTTGTATTACTTGCAACATATAATTTATAGTCACTAATAAGTTTTTGTTTAGAAGTACGAGGAATAAGACTTACCTCTGCTCCACTGTCAACCAGAAAGTATAAACTCGTTTTTCTGTCCATGATAGATAAGCGGAATCTACGACAATTTTCTTTATTTATAGCAGCAGAGCCCGTAACTAATTCTGCTGCTGATTTTGGTTTACCGGCGGAATATTTTTGCATGCACAGGGACTTTGCATCTATCAGGAAAACGAAAATGGAAATAACAGTATTTGCCATTAGGATTATAACGGTTAACTTATTTCGATCATAAGAAGATCAACCGCTATTTCTTGAGTGAAGACGAAAATTCCTTGTGACACTCAATTTTTCGAGTTTATTATCCAAAATTGCAATTTGCTGTTGTAACTCAGTAATGGCATCATCTCCTAGAGAAACAATAGTGCTGGCACAGTATAGTTCTTGTTTCGGTTCCATTTCGATGATACGATCGGCCATTAGTGCCAGTTTTTCGATATCTTCATCGCTAAAGATTAAAATACTACGCACAGAATCCGGCATTTTTTGCAGAAATAGTGTTTTAAAAACTTTAATCGAAATGCCATCAGTAGCAAGATTTCGCATTTTTTGTAATAAGAGTTGATTAGGTTTAATATCTCTCAAATCTATGCCAGTAAGTAGTCTCTGTAGTAAGTGTTCAGAAGACGTTTTTTAGCAGCAGTATATATATATATATATATATATATATATATATTTTTTTTTTGCAAATCAAAAGAAATTTCTTCTTATCAACATACTCAATGCTTTGCAGTGCAGTTGGCTGACGTCTGTTACTGTTGTCAAGCGTAATGTCAACATAAAACGTTACCATGCTGTTTGGTATTCAATTGCTAACATTAAAAAAAGTTTTAGACATTTTTGCTATTGTCACTTATAATGTTCCACAAACTTTCAACAAATTTTGCTTCCAATTGCGCAACTAAGTAATTGAATTTAGTTTCCTCGGCAGTTGTTCCACAAATAGAAAACTGCGCTTCTACTTGATAAACTATATTTCTGGATTTTCAGCCTAAAAAGGAAGTATTTTCACACTTACCCATGCTATTTCTTCTTTTGTCACCGATTCTTCATTTCTGTAATCTTTATTAATAATTCCGGATCACCAAGAATGTTGCCGCTTGCAATGTTCTTTTTCATAAAAGAAAAAAAAAGAAAAAGGAAATATTAAAGAGTCTATACACAGCCTCAAGCGCTGGAGATAAAAATGTTTTTTCTGTACAACGTTGCCGTTGCTCGCTTTGAAATCCTTGAGTTTGTTAATCAAAAATTCGTTAAAGTTTTACAAAATATGAAATCGATAATAAAACAAATTCCATATTTCAAATTTGGGCTTCCAGATGCCCATATTCGCAGTAGGAATACGTCATTCAAAATTCGATGGCTCTAGGTACCGTCGTTTTATCCCAATGCGAGAAACATACGTACATTTATGCACATTCTTCATTATTTAATTTCTTTAAATATAATACAGGGCTGCAATATTTGGTGGCAACAGTTTGAAAAGTGAACCGATATTTAATGTTTCCGACGCAAAATCGCAAAGCGAAAACAATAGTCCAAAGGGGCTATTTGCAGAAATAGTCCAAGAGCAAGATTTGAGCAAGAATCAAATTTTCGTAAAACGTCTTTATTTTTCTCTCTAGCGCTCGATTTTTACTTTTTATTAAAAAGGTAATTCTTTGTGGATTTCAGCCATGACAGCACTTCAGTATCTCTAGAATAATTATTTTTTTCATTTTATTTCATTTGTTGCTATCGATGGGTGAAGTGGAAATTGTAGTAGTTATTATGACCAATAATAATTTTTGCTACAACTAATTGATCTAACTTCACAAATACCCGAAATTTTCATACTGCGAGGTAATCCAGAAGGTAATAATATGCAAAGTATATTGATATACCCATTAATAACATTGATGATGCTTTCTTCATATCTTGACTTCTTTCAAGACACTACTCAAGTATACGTATTGAATAACAAAGATTTTTCATTTATAATTTTGTATCATTTAGTCATCAATTAAACATGTTGCTAAATAAATCTTAAAAAAAAAAAGGCACAAAATTTGGGTTTTTTAATTTTTTAAACCTAATGTAAACCAATGTGATTATTTTTCAGTTATATAAAAATAAAATGATTATATGTGGATGGCAAAACATGTATTCTATTTAAAATGTTTTGGTGAGTGGAACATAAAATAAAAACAGCGAATACTCTACCAAGGGTACCAAAAGACGTAAACAATTTTAAAAGTACTGCAAAATCGCTGTTGCGAGTTATCGAAAGATAACCAACATGCCATTTTTGCGTAAATGTCATTAAACTATACAAATTTCTATTATCCATCCAACAATCAATGTTCCTTTTATGCAGAAGTGTCCCGCTTTTCTATTTGTATGAAACTGTTTGTAAGGTTTTAGTTAAACTAACCAAGTTTATTTTAATTTAAATCTTTTCTATCTCCTCTCTGCTTCAACTTCCTGTCAGAAGAAGCGCGCGTTTTTAGCTTATGCTAATTTTTTGAAGTTCAGCCAAGCACTATTTAAGCCAGAGGTAGAAACCTCTCGGTGTGTGAGAGCTTTGCCTCAGATCACGGTCACGCTGCTCAACTTTCGCCTGACCAGCTAGCAGTTTAAATTTATAAGCCATAGTGCTTACTACGTGATTGCATTGTAAAATAAATTAAAGTGCGGTAGTATTTAGTATACCTTGCTACGCACCCTTTTAGATAGAGGCCAACTTCCGCGAATTGCTCTGCGAAGCAAAGTTTAATTAAGTTCTATTTTAGGTTTAGTATTTAATTTTATTTGATTGTTAAATTCGACCAAAGTGTGGTCTGTTACGTTCTGTATCTCTCCCGAATTGGGAGGTTTGTATTTAATAGTGATTGAATAAAAGAGGATTTCAAATCCCTTTACGTGCAGTTATTCTCCAGCCCAGCAGTTACATCAGAACATAGCGTACCTTCCGCTCCCTGTTCCAGTTCAGGACTTAGAACGTAAGGATAAGAACCCTTTACAGAATTTACAATGCTTCCAAAACGGATGCACAGAACACTAAGTCCTGATATGTTGTGTGTAGAAATAATATTAAAGCGCTGCCAAGGAAGCTCTGGATGTAAACAAAAAACGCTAGAGACCAAAGCCTGGGTAAAAATCCGAAGTATGCTTTGATATGATTCCATTTCGGCCTTTTACCAACTGAATCGCAAGTACAAGAATGTAACAGTAGAATCTATCGTCACGTATTTGAGACTATGTGAACCATGTCAGCTAAAACAAAAAGCTGGGAAACAGGAGATTGCATTCAAACCAACTATACATATCGAAACGAATTCTCGATGCCAAGTCGACCTAACAGATATGTAGTCCAATCCTGATCGTGATATGAAATTCCTTTTAGTGTGTCAAGATCATGTTATATCGTCCTACTCCGAAGTTTACTCAGTAAAAGAGCTAATGAAGTAGCATGTCACCTTCTGGACATTTTCACAACTTTTGGAGCCCCGAACATTCTCTATTTCGACAATAGCAGAGAATTTTGCAACTAAATCATAAATAGTTTATGTGAAATGTAGAGTGATAAAAAAATAGTTTACGGTAAACCGAAACACAGTTAATCGCTAGGCTCTGTCGAACAGGCGAACAAAGACGTTGAGAATATGTTGGCATCATCGATAGAATCAAATAAGATAGAAAAATGGTCGGAAGGATTAAAATATGTTCAAGCAATGAAAAACAAAGCATATCACGAGAGAATCAGATGTTCACCTTACGAAACTATGTTTGGTTGTCCTGGGAAGTTGGGACTTGCTAACTCAGTTTTGCCACATAATTTGATTAGTAACATGACCACTGAAGAGGACTTAGAAAAATCATAAGTATTAATAATGAATGCGTGGTTAGAAAAATTATAAATATTAATAATGCATGTGTGGTTAATATAGATGATGAAGGCACTAAATCTCGAATTAACAGTTCATTTAAAATCGCAAGCTAATAATGATCGTGCATAACGATGGAAGTAGATACTGAAGTTGAAATTCGAAAAAGAAAAAAATTATATGCTTTGACACACAATGGGTGCGATTATCATCAAAGTTCAAAATGTGAAATTGTTTCGAAAGACAGCTAAGGAAGGACATGTGAGGCAGGGAAAAAGAGGTAGATTGAGTCTCCTAAAAACTTTCTGAAACCTGCTCTCGGACAAAATGTTAAAATAAAAGTACCTGATATTAATAGATCGAAAATGGATCTCAAATCAGTAATAGCCGTTATTACACACATATAAGATGACGAGTTTTATGTTCTTGGTACTAAGTTTGGTAAATTAAAATCGTTGTACAAAAGAAACCAGTTTACATTTTGCAAAGAATATTTTTTAAACATCGAAGAAGTTGGTGCAGAAGAAATAAGTGTAGGTGAAGTAGGGAAAAAACTGTCTTTAGTTGGGGAACAAGGACTCAGAAAATGTAACTGTTTAAAGAAATGTTCTACGAAGATGTGTTTGTGCAAATCAGCGGATTTACTTTGTAATTCAGAATATTATAACATTGAACCTTGTTGTAATAGGTAGTAAGAAGTATTTAGGAAAAATATAATACATTTTTATTTTAAAGTTCATAAATTTTATTTTTATTTTTTTTCCTGAGCTATCAATTAAATTTTTTTAACTATTGCCAAAATTATTTTTGAAAATTATTGAAATCTCTTCAGTAGTTATCGAGGGAATTGTGCATTAATTCAGCTTTTTCACATGGGATCTTATTTGTGAAATGGCATAAATATTGCATTTTTTTTTTCTGTTTCTTGTAACTCTGAAAAATAATGGTAAGACAGTTCCATCACATAATCTTAAATCATACTTTATTCTGATCAGTTTTACAATTTATAATATCAATTAAAAATTAAAGTGTGTTTTAACCTTTCTGGGACACACTGTATACAATATATCTGCGAATGTAAAATCCTATCATAAGTAATCCCTAGTTTCGGGCTTTTACCAGAAGGTGTTGGTAACTCCTATGTTGTAAGGTATTTCTCCCGTCTTCTTTGCATGCCTTCGTGGTGTAGTGGTCAGCACGCTCAGCGCGTAACCGAGAGGTCCGTGGTTAGATTCCCGGTGAAGGCATTGCTAATTTTTCATTCTTCTCCTTCCAAAAAATCCTAATATCTCTACAGTGGCGCCCGAATTAAAAATGATGGTGAATGATGATTCTCCACCACAGGGATTTGGCGACTGGATCCCCAAAACCCCAGTCGCCCTTTAAAACGGGAAGTATATAAGCTATTTCTCCCACCTCCTTCGCGTCCCTTCGTGGTGTAGTGGTCAGCACGCTCGACGAGTAACCGAGAGGTCCGTGGTTCGATTCCCGGCGATGGCGTTGCTTTTTTTTCATGACTCCTGCTTCGAAAAAAATACCTAATATCTCTACAAGGTTTTACCGTGCACTTGGTTGTAAGGTTTATCCTAAGTTTATTAACAGTTATTTTACGTTTTGTACCTTTCCTATCTTATTCTAATTTCAACTTACAATTTCCTGCCAGAATGTAAATTCAGAAACGCAGTTAATGCAAATGAGAAAGAGTACTATTTAAGTCGCGACTTCACCGACCTTCGGAAGAGACAGTCTGATTCCCTGACTTGCGCGCGTTTGCCTTTTGACTACGTCTCTCTGAGTTATTGCTACGCTCGGCCATACCTTAGGCCCTTGCTTGGCTTCGCCGATTTAATTAATACTTAAGAGCCAACTAGTTAGATCTCTGATCTTTTCGGCTATACCTTTTAAATAGCTTAGTTAAGCTAGTTTTAGTTTAAATTATTATTATTTTAAGTTCAATCCCGAGTGGAGGCTTTGTGTAAAGTTCCAAGTAGGAACTGATTGTAAATATACTGAAAAATAAAGGGTTGTAAACCCTCTTTAAGTCCTACTTGTTTTGTTCACACACTTAAGCGATTATTCGCTTGTTAGTGTTCGAGGGGTTCTAAGTTATAACTTTAGGATTAAATAGTAAAACCCCACATGGTAAAAGACCGAAATGGAATTAAACACACATTAAAGCACACTTCGGACTTTTACCAAGCCACTTTGGTAAAAGTTAGGATGTACTAGAGTTCGGGTTTTTACCGTAACAGGTGTATGAGAGTCGCATGAATTCCCGCAGCGCACGATTGCGAACTGGAGTCATCAGTTGGAGGTTTTCTCCGCTTAAAACATAATTGTATTTTGCATATTCGTTTATGTGTTAACACCCGAATAATCGAACTTCAGGTGAAAGCAAAGATACGTGATTCTTAATATGTCGGTACTTAATGACAGTAATAATACCTGCAGTGGCTGTTTCCTCGTTTAAAACAATTTTCGAATATCTTCCATTTGTTATGCATTGATTCTGTTTCACTGCGTATTTATCATTTAATCATTTTTCCTTATTTATTTTTTAATAATCTGACTGTTTACATTTTGAGAAATGTTACCTCTGCTGAAATGAAATTTGTTACTCTAAATCAGAAATAAAACAGGAACTCCTGTCTCTCAAACGGATGCTAGTCCCATGCTAAGTCAACCAGACTTTAGAAATAAAGGCCATTAATGGATCATTTAGTTCTTTAAGTCAATGATTCCCAAACGTTTTGACTTTTGCAGCCCATTTTAGAATAACTCTTCTAGCTGATCCTGTTAGACCTATCCTATGTCATACAAGTTGATGTTTAAGAAAAATATTACATTAGTAGCAAAAGGGTATAGATAGTAAGGGAATATATAAACAGTTGTGCAATGTCGAAAATTGTGCAACAAAATTATATTTTAAAATTTATTACAATATCTCAATTAACTCTTAGTATGATAATCTCAGAAAGTAAGCCATACATAATGATTCTTGCAAAGTTCAATAAATAAAAACTAGTTTATCTTACAGCAGTTGTTTTGCATTATTGCTGGCAACATCATTAAGGTCGTTATAATAAATTATGTTCCTGGAAAGTTAACTATTGCTTGCAATTCAAATCAAATACGTATTTGTTTATTATTTGTTACTTGAAATTTGTATTATTCTTTACAATTAAAATTTAATTTTACCGTTGTGCACAGTAGGCCTAAATTAAGGCATGAATGCAAAAAAGTGTTTAATGAGACAGCTATGGTTGCATTTTTGTGCACAATTTCCTTATTTCAAGTTCGAGTATAGAGTGCGTCCTCCGCGGGGTATCCCTCCTTAATAAATAAATAATAATAATAAAAAAAATTAACTAGTGACTGCAGGCGTATGCCTTGTTCCGCTGTTTCAGTACCCGTATGAGCGAAAACTCCCGCTCGAATGCGTAGTTGAGAAAGACCGGAGCACTAATTTTGCTTTCTGAAACAAAATTTTGAATTCACTTGTATGCGACCGAAAGTTCGATGGACTGGTTTTAAAACTTTTTGCTGTAAGGTTCGCTGCGAGATGTCAAATGTACGAGGACATTGTATTCCACTGAGATTAAGCAGCATAATATTTTGTTCCAGCTAAATATATTCAGTACCCATTCAAAGTCAATCAAGCACCTTTTCTTGAGTTGTTCGAAAATAAAGTTCAAACGAATTTTTGAAAGCTTTGAGTTAAGCTTGGACATTTTACCGTACTTTTTCAACCTCGATATTATTTTCTTCCATGTCATTATGTCTGTTTTCCTCGTCATCCAGGCACTACATAAGTTTCCTCTTAAAAGAAGTGCCGAACACTGGTTACCGTTATTCGGAACTCGAATCCGGGCGAACGGGCCGATTGCATTAGCGTTTTCGTAGTTTTCCCCATGCGTAACTTGTATACGATTCAGTCCTCCATAGGAAATCCCTCCCCTTAGGCAGATGGCCCACGAGTGCTTTGCCATAATCAAATAAACCACACATCTTTAAAAAACGACAGTTTTGCGTTGGCATTTTCCACTGGCTACTGTTGCATTTTCGTCTAGAAATAACAGATTTATTTTTTTAATTTTACTAAAAGTTTCGATCAGTATGTCATTTTACACACCCAGTCTTCTTCATTTTAAACTGTCACCAATGCACAGTTAGGGTCCATAAAAATACTATTACCTGTACATGCAGTTTCATCTAATATGTCAACGCTTCTCTTTGAGACAAGTCCCTTCACTGTGTAGCAGGAACGACTCATGGCGGCTTCCTATATTCTTCACACATTAGTATATAGAATCTGCTTTTAATAAGTCACGATTTTATACAGTTTTTATTTTTTTAATGAACACTTATTTAACTACACAAGTAAACCTCATAAAGAAATCAAACGCTTGTATAAAAATCTCCATGAGATCACGGTAATATCACCATAATCCTTCACTATGAAGTGATTTCAAGTCAACTAGCCATTTGTATTTATATGCGGCTAAGGTTTGAGGAGCTAGAGAGATTTCAAGAAATCTTGAATGAGCTAAGAGATTCTCGAATGTGCATTTCTAAGAAATGGCCAAACATCGTTTGTTAGAGGAGACGCGAAATTCAACTTAATGAACTGCTTCATTCAGAATCTAAATTCTAATTTTGATTTCACTTTTTGTTTCTTATTCTTTGATTTTTTTCCTTTTTCTTAATTGGCAGGCACTTGCTTATAACGGCGTTGGTCACTACTAAGGCCAGAAGTGGTGGCCATTTTATTATAGAGGAACCTAATAGGCGGCCACCGTTACCTCCTATAAAGGGACAGAACATTTTACATCCATGCCTTCTCCGGGATTCGAAACAGGGTCCTTTGGTATCGCAATCAAGCTCCCCTAACCACTATACTATCTGGGCGGCATTCTTTAATTTAACTTCTATTTATTTTATTATCTTGGATGCCTGAGGTGGTCATGGGATCCGCGGGGCATAGATTGGCAACCAATGACTTAGGTTTATTACTTCTTTAATGAATAAAGATATTAAAAAACCAGATTCACAATCGTATTTTTAAGATAATTCTACCTGAGATTCATTATTATATGCCTCCTTTACCGGTTAAAAATTTTCCGTTTTGCTTTCATTGTAGGAGTCTTACAGAAGATTATTTTTTTAATCAGGAAAACTAACCAGCCAGAACCTTGGCATGAAACCTGTTTATATCTAATTTTGAAGATAATTATGGAACTTCATGAAACGAACTGAGATTATCTGTCTTGAACCTTCTATATACACTGACGAGAAAAAAAGGCTCAACACCAAGGAGTTGTACTACATAAACGAAATTTGGTAGGCTTGTTTATACTGTCACGAATTTTGTACTTAGATAGGTAATTTTAGTAGAATTATAAGTAAAATTGTTGTATTTTTCTGTGTAATGTTGTGCGAGGCAAATTTTAATATAAAGCTACGCCGAAAAAGTAAGAGCACAGGAGCAGGCGCATTGAGTAAATGTGTATCTCAAAAATTTGGCGAGATATCGCCAAGCTGACAACGGTTTTGTTGACTTATGTTGTTGCCAAATTTGGTGACATTTTGGTCCGGTCCCTGTATCACTGTAGTAAGTATGTAAGGTATTTCTCCCACCTTCTTGGGGTAGTGGTCAGCAAGCTCTCCGTGTATTCGAGAGGTCCGTGGATCGAGTCCCGGCGAGGGCAATGCTCATTTTTCACATCTCTCCTGCTTTAAAAAAATAACTAATATCTCTACAAGTACTGTAACTGAATATATGTAATCGACCACTATGTTAGCTGTAACCGTAATTCCCCCCTCGTATTCCTTTCCAGTAATTTTCAGAAGCAGAAATTGCGAGAAATATCTCCCGGCTGGTTAAAAGCTATTTAAGGCCGAAGAGAGAACATCTTCTCTCAGTTGTTTAGTTATTGCTGTTGCGAGATGTTTAGTTCCACGTGAACTGAGATATCAGAGTTAGATGCGCTTTCCATTCCGCTGTGTTTAACGTTTTTAGCAATTTGAAGTGTAACTGCTGATCATGCTGTGTGATACTGTAAACACTTGTACGAATATTTTTGTGGAAAATTCCAGAGTTCTGAAATATTGTTTTTGATAGAAAAATAAATTTTATTAACCTATTATCAGACTTGTGTATGCAATCTATTACGAACCCGTTCACAAGCAACAATACATATGAAAAATGACATCTATTGAAATTTCACGCTAGGCGCATAAGTGTGGCGCTAGCAGCGCCACTATGAACATGAAAATCGTATTTGCTTTAAATACGTGCTGTAAACTTTGTAATCGTTATTTATCGTCGAGATTTAACGTAATGAGTTGATGTTATGCCAATTATGAAGAATGCCATTAAGAAGACGAAGAAACCATTATCAACAGCTCGGTGAGTTTGAACGAGGTCGTGTAATAGGGCTACGAGAAAGTAGATTTTCTTTCCGCGATATTGCAGACAGACTTGGCAGGAATGTATCCACAGTGCATGACTAACGTCTCAAAACAGGGATGGCTGTGAACGGCTCCTTATGAGAACATTTTTTGAATGAACTGCACATGCGTCTTTTGTTTTTGTCTTATCGCTAACAAGTGATGGTAAATCTCTTTAGTTTCTTTAAGTTAAGTCTTCTTTAAGTCAAACCGAAATAAAATTATTACTTTATAAGGTTTATCCTAAGTTTATTAACAATTATTTTAAGTTTTGTATCTTTCCTATCTTATTCTAATTTCAGCTTACAATTTCCTGTCAGAATGTAAATTCAGAAACGCAGTTAATGCAAATGAGAAAGAGTACTATTTAAGTCGTGACTTCATCGACTTCGGAAGAGAGAGTCTGATTCCCTGACTAGCACGCGTTTGCCTTTTGGCTAAGTCTCTCTGAGCTATTGCTACGCTCGGCCATACCTTAGGCTCTTGCTTGGCTTCGCCGATTTAATTAATACTTAAGAGCCAACTAGTTAGATCTCTGATCGTTTCGACTTTACCTTTTAAATAGCTTAGTTAAGCTAGTTTTAGTTTAAATTATTATTATTTTAATTTCAATCCCGAGTGGAGGCTTTGTGTAAAGGTCCAAGTAGGCACTGACTGTAAATATATTGAAAAATAAAGGGTTGTAAGCCCTCCTTAAGTCTTACGTGTTCTGTTTACGCACTTAAGCGATTATTCGCTTGTTAATGTTCGTGGGGTTCTAAGTTAGAACTTTTGGATTAAACAGTAAAACTCCACATTTGGCTCCCGAAATTGTTTTTAACGAACCATGCCGCGGGTAGTGAAGATTTCTCGTTGAGCTCTCCAACCTTTCAGTTCCGTCAAGCACAACCAAACCCGATGGAGGGATTTGGATTCATCTTAGAAACAATGAGAGCGGCGATGAAACCAACAGCAACGTTTGACAGCAAAGGATCCATAATCACCTTTCTGGAAAAACTGGAGCTACACTTCACGTTATACCCTGTGAATCAGCCATAGAGAATAATCATCACTACGACGAATTTAAAAGGTCAAGCCCTCAGCTGGTACAAGAATATTGGCAAGAATTTGTTGGGGGATCCAGGATCCCAAACGTATACACGGGAGAATTTTAAAAATTCGCTGTTGAAAGCATTTCCAGTTGTAAAAGAGCGCGCAAGACTCGAATCAGAATTATTCAGTAAATATCAAACTAATTTTGACGAATTAACAGATTTTATGTTAAAGAAGATCCACATTGTCAAATTATTATATGGGAAAAGGCCCGACAGTGAAATCATAGAAATAATTTTGCCGCTGTTGCTTCCGTCAATTCTTGACGTTAGAAATCCTCAAACGCTGGAAAGCTTATTTGAACTAGATGTCAAATTTCAGAGTAGACGAACGGCGGAAAAAGCGCGTGCGAAGAATTTTACGCAGTACTCAAGGTTTCACCCTCAAACAAAGCCTCAAGCTCAGCAGAATTCCTATCGACAAGAGGGGAAGGTAGGAAAGCCGGTCAGACCAAAGCGCGGGGAAATAAAAAGCAGTTGGACAAAAGGGCGAAAGAAAGAATTTAAACTAATCACGGTGACTAGGAAGAAGGTGAAGTCACCGTGTGAGAAGGTAAATCCCTCAGAAATCAAGCTGAATACGGGAGTCGTCCAAAATTTAGCCTTGCCAGAAATCCAAATACTACTAAACTACGTCCCTACGAACGCCTTACTGGATATCGGGGCTCAATGCAGCTTCCTGTCGCAGGATTTTTTTAAAAAACATTTTCGTCTTTACAAACTGTTTAAGACAATGGGACAACACGTGATTGCTGCCCAAGGCGAACAGTGTGTCTGCTTGGGAAAAGTAGGGCTGCATGTTCAAATAAAAAATGAGACGTAAAAAATTAATTTGCTTGTAGTAAAAAATTTATTAACCGCAGTCATATTGGGGGCCGATTTCTTACGCGCAGCTAACGCAAAAATTAATTTTAAAGATTCTACCTTACAGGTCAAGATGGATAAAGTGGAAGTTGAGCAAGACAGAATGCCAGACCTTGAGCTGAATCACCTCGAAGAAGGGGTAAAAAACAAAATTCGAGCACTGGTAAGAAAGTTTTCTCAACTATTTAATGAAAAACCTGGCTTCTGCCAGATTGTATCTCAAGCTATCGAGACTGGTAACGAGGCCTCAGTTCGTTCCAAACCATACCGTTATGATCGGGTGAAGGAAAACATTCTGGAACAACACATTAAGAAAACGCTCGAGGATAAAATAATTACGCCAAGTACCAGTCTCTGTGCTAGTCCTGTAGTTTTATGTACGTAGAAAGAAGAATGGATTGCCAGCCTCAGATCCGAACGCATTGAGATTCACTATTGAATACCGAAAATTAAATAGCATAACGAAATACCCCACCTATCCCCTCCCGATAATAGATGAAATTATAAGAAAATTTCGGTCAACTAAATATATGGCAACCTTAGACTGACGTCGGGCTATTTTCAAATTGCAGTAAAACCCGAGGATGTCGAAAAGACAGCGTTTATCACAAAGACGTTTATGCCTTTTTGAGAATGCCGTTTGGCTTAAGCGGAGCTCCGGCTACATTTCAAAAAGTTATGAATATTGTTTAAAGGCTATTGTTTAAGTTTTGGAAAAAAGTACTGTGATTTATCTCGATGATATTATTGTTACAAGCGAAACCCTAGAAAAACAGAAACCTAGAAGAACACGGCTTTTAAAGTTAATCCTAAAAAGTGCAAATTTGCCGCCAAGGAATTGAGGTACCTCGGCCATAAAATATCGAAAAACGGTATAGAAACTGACAATTCGAAAATTTTAGCGATCAAAAGTTATCCACCGCCAAATACAGCTAAGAAGTTATCGTCCTTCTTGGGGATGTGTTCCTATTATAGAGTATTCATTAAAGATTTTGCTAAAATAGGTGAAGTTTTGTTGGTGCTTAAACGAAAAAAGACTAGGTTCACATGGATAGGGGAGGCGAACACGGCGTTTGAAGAATTGAAACACGCTTTATTTAATGCCCCTGTTCTTAAATTCCCGGAAGGGAATCAAAATTTAGAGATTGCAGCCGACGCATCAGACTACGCAGTTGGCGCAGTTCTTTCTCAAAATGGGCAACCAATAGCTTTTTTTTAGCAAGACGCTTAATCGCTTTCGCCTAACGAGCGAAATTATGCTGCAACTAAGCGGAAAACTCTCGCAACCCTATTATCGGTGCAAAAATTTTGGGTATTCTTTGAGAGTGCCCCAATAACTGTGTATTCAGATCACGCTGCAGTTAGTCGCCTATACTCCGGAAAAAAATTTTTCGCCTCGGCTCATACGTTCGACACTAAAACTGCAAGAGTTAACTTAAAACCACGCCGGGGAAAGAAAATGTAGTTGCAGATGCCCTTTCGAGGATTACGATCAATGAAGACTGAAATACAATTAAATGTACGATGCTGAAGGCGAAAATAATTGAATCCCGGGAAACAATACTTGCCGAATTAAAAACGGATCCAGAATTTAAAGATATTTATGCTTACCTGGAAGATCCCGAAAATTTTGAACATGTAGACTTAACGGCTATTCACAATAGGGCGGCCCATTATGAAATTATAGATAAGTTGCTCTTATACACGAAAACAACCAACGATAATCAAGAATTGCGCCCGGTAGTCCCAGTGAGTCTACGCTTAGGTATTCTTGAGAAGCTCCATGACTAGAAATTACGAGCCCATCTTGGTGTTAGGAAAACCCTGCAAAGGGTCAGCGAGGTGGTATATTTTCCGCAGTTATACAAAGTGGTGACGGCGTATGTCAGGCCATGTCACTTGTGTCAATTAATTAACGACTTTAATTACAACCCGGTCGGGTACTTAAATACCATAAAAACCACTTTCCCAAATGACTTGGTTGGCATTGATTTGCTTGGTTTCTACCCTAGAACAAAGAATAATAAAAACAGATATTTGTTAACCATCGTGGATCATTTCTCAAAATGGGTAGAAATAATTCCCCTTAAACGGGCTTCAGCAAAAATAGTAGCAGATTCGTTTCTAAATAAATATATTTTAAAATACGGAGCCCCAGTAAAAGTAATATCACATAATGGTAGACAATTCGTAAGTAATTTATTTGAAAACCTGTGCACAGGCCTTGGCATACGCCATCTAAAAATGGTACCTTATAGACCGCAATCAAATATTGCGGAACACGCAAATAAAAATATAGTTAAAATTATTCGGGGATATGTTAAGAATTATCATGACCGTTGGGACAGCTGCATCAATGAATTAGACTTTGCCTTGAGAACGGCAAACCATGACACTACAAAGAAAACCCCCGCAGAATTATTCCTAGGAAAAAAAAGTTTTAACGCCTTTGGATAAGCTATTTTTCGTTCAACAAAGACAGGAAGAGTTTAAATTGAATGATATTTAGAAAATTATTAATGAGGCCATCAAAAATTCTGATGCGGCGAGGTCGAAACAAAAATTATATTATGATAGAAAGAGGCGCGATGCAGAATATACCATAGGCCAGAAAGTGCTAAAATTAAAGCACTCCTTGTCATCTGCACCCGAAAATAGGGTAGCCAAATTTGAGCCCAGGTTTGAGGGCCCTTTTATCATAGAGAAGATAAAATTTTCAACGGTTTACTTAAAAGCAGAAAATGGACAACAATTTATGGCGAACATCGATCAAATTAAACCCTATTATAGCCGTACGGATTTTCTAATCGTAACAGATTTATTACAGGCTCCTGAAACAGCGCCATGAATATTAATTTCACCGTTGCCAAGCAAGGATCCTCAGCAACGAAAAGAAAAGCCGCTAACACTGAGGAAACCACAGCGAAACGAAGGCAACTTCAAAAAGGTCCAAGCTTCGCCAGAACGAGGAGTACTAAACAAATAAAAGTTCCTCTTCAACAAAAGCCAGCGCCTAGGAGACAGCAGAAAAGGCTTTTGCAAGATAAGCAAAGGAAACGGCAAACTACAGAACCCAAGCCACGAGAAGATACCACAAGAATATGCCAGCCGAAAGCAAGTATGAAAAGAAAGCAACTCGACGAAGCGAGGTCTATTCCTTTCCAGGAACCCAGAAGAACTAAGAGGTTTTTTTAAAGATTCAGAAACAAGGTCGGCAGGGTAAAAGCCAAAGAGGAAACTGGAGTTCCAAACTCCTCAACCGAAAAGGAAATCTCCCCGTTTCAACGCCCGAGGAATGAAAAGAAAAGAATGTCCAGAATCGAATACCAGCCGCCCGAGACGACTTAAGAGTCCGAAATTTGGCAACTGCAACATTTCAAGAGTTGCATGCCAAGAGAATGCACGATTGTAGAAGCCAAAAAGATAAGTGAAAATTTTCCTTGTTTCCTATTTTGTATTGAAAGTTCGATTTATGTCATGTGTTTTTAAAGTTGCTAAATGCTGTTTAAAACAAACTGAATTCGCAAGTCTGCGAGAATGTAGTTGCAACTGTTAAACGGAAAAGAAATTGAATTCGCAACTTGGCGAAAATTTATTTTGTAAATATTTTCTTTTAGAATTCTCAAGTTCCGAGAAACTAATTTCTGAATATGTTTAGTCAAAAGACTTCAATTGTGTTAACTTAAAGATTGTAGCCAAGCTTTGTGAATTTTGTATAGCAACTATAACGAATGATGTAAAACGGATTTTAAAGTATTACGTGTTAAAATGTTCTTTTGAATGTGAAATGTTAATGTTAGCTTTTAAACTATTATAAAAGTTAAACTGACGCAAATGCAAGTGAATCAATTGCAATTGAAATGATGCAATTGAATGAAAGTATAGATTGAATGGGCTTAAAATTAGGCTCTCCAGGCTTCACTTAAGAATTTTAAAATTTAAGCTCTATTTGAGGACATTAGGTCTAGTTTTGTGTTTAAGGAGTTTTCTAAGGTCTGGAAAGTGGAGTTTTCAACAAATCGTAGCGATTGGATAGTAATAGATTGTCGTCGCGGAATTACAACATAAAAACCTCGTCTCACTCAGAACAATTTCTGGAGAGCATGGGGGGGAAGAAGAATTAAAGTTTCGTGTGAATGAAAATATTTGAGGGCCAAACTAATTACAAGAAAGAGTAATTAGCACTTCGAAAGTGTTATGAAAAGAACTAATACTTTTTCCTTCCAGAGGACTGGAAGGTGAAGACTAACGTCTGATCGAAAGAAAAGATGAAGTAGATGGATGTAAAACCTATTCAAATTGTGAATCTGTATTTTTCTTACTTTTAATCTAGCTTTAGATATTTGTGTAAAGTTTGCCTTAAATAGGAAAAGTTTTAATGATGGAATTCGTTTCTAGAAGTTTAAAATTTTGATATTAAAGACTTCTTGTCTAGAATTTAAACTCTTAAACAAGCTCGTTTAAGACTTTATTCATCGAGCAGTTAAATTCTGGTGGAGAAAGATGTAAGCTTTATTAATTTATTAACAGTTATTTTAAGTTTTGTATCGTTCTTATCTTATTCTAATTTCAGCTTACAATTTCCTGTCAGAATGTAAATTCAGAAACGCAGTTAATTCAAATGAGAAAGACTACTATTTAAGTCGTGATTTCACCGACTTCGGAAGAGAGAGTCTGATTCCCTGACTAGGGCGTGTTTGCCTTTTGGCTACGTTTCTCTGAGCTATTGGTATGCTCGGCCATACCTTAGCCCCTTGCTTGGCTTCGCCGATCTAATTAATACTTAGGGACCAACTAGTTAGATCTCTGATAGCTTCGGCTATAACTTTCAAACAGCTTAGTTAAGCTAGTTTTAGTTTAAATTATTATTATTTTAAGTTCAATCCCGAGTGGAGGCTTTGTGTAAAGTTTCAAGTACGAACTGATTGTAAAGATACTGAAAAATAAAGGGTTGTGAGCCCTCTTTAAGTCTTACGTGTTCTGTTCACACAGTTAAGCGATTATTCGCTTGTTAGTCTTCGTGGGGTTCTAAGTTAGAACTTTCGGATTAAATAGTAAAACCCCACAACTTTTAGGTTAGATTAACTTAAAGGAATGCCTAAGGAAAGGGATGCCTCCATAAAGGACTGTGTCAGGGAAACTGGCTTCCAAAGTATTGATTTTTATGACAGGAATTTTTATTTAATTTCATTTATGTTCAAGTTAAATTGAAAGTTTTCAGCTTTAAATTTAGCACGTGAATTTCAGAAATTCCTAATAATAACCGTTCTAAAATTTTATGCATTCTAATGAAATCTTTTCTCTCCCAGCTATGAAGTTTGTTATCAATTACATTTTCATTTTAGTGCAACAAAATTTACGAATGCTTTATTCTCACAAATGCTATCATAATATTCGAAAAACATCTCTTATGCCCGGTGATGGCTCGGAAACTGAATGTGATTATTTTCACGGAAAGGATTTTAGTATTTAATTGTTCAATTTTCATTGTTCACACTGAATGTAAGTTTAAATAGCAAACCTTTCATTTTCAGCATTTAAAACAATTATCATACGTGTTAAACGAGTAAAATATTATTTATACATAGAAAGTAGAAAAGGAACTATTTTGACATTTGAATATCCCATTAATTAATTAAATCTACGCCAAATGGCGTATAATAGCCAAATGTAGTGGCCGTATGATCTTTGAGATATTATGAAAATAAAATGCATTTCACGATGTCTGTGGGCATGCGCATAACATGTCTTCCGTGAGACGCTAGTCTCTGCATGATTGTTGGAAGCAGTGGTTAAGGGAAGGTACTGGTTTAAGAAGACCGGCTGCTGGCGGCCACGTGGCTCTACTGAGAGGAAAGATCACCGTGTTCGGCGTATGGCGCATCATATCGTACCTGTAGCAAAAATTCTAGCTGCAATTGTCAACACAATGACGCAACGAACTGTTACAAATTGGTTTCTTGAGAGACAGCTCCGAGACAGACGCCCTGTAGCGTGCATTCCACTGACTCCAAACCACTGCGTTTGCGATGTCAGTGGTATTAACCTAGAGCTCACTGGAGGTCGGAACCTCCATGATTAGAAGAGATAGTAAGAATAGACTCTAAACTCCATGGTTAGAATAGATGGAGTAAGCCTTCTCTGTATGCCGCGTGTGTAATAGCTTTGTGGTTTAATAAGGCACCATTAAACAAGACGAATGTATTAAAATAACATTCAAAGCATAATATTTATTTCGGAGCAGTACATCGCTCCTACAGCATAGCAAGATCGAGCACCTTGCTCTCTCTCGGCTAACGTTCAACTCCTCTAAAAAACAGCTAACCTTCTGGGAGAAGAAGCTAAATGCGCCAAGCGTGCTTTGTTGATCGCCAAACAGTCACCAGATACTACACTCTCGTCGTAAGATTGTGGTTGATGCTGTATGCAAATCAATCATCAATCTGGAAACTAAATTCTAGCAACTGTTTGCCTTCAATGAGAAAAAGAGACATGAAAAAAAATCTACATTTACATTAAACATTCTACACTAATATTCAAATCTCAACTACTATAAATATTTGCAATGAAATACCGTAATTATGCAACAAATTACTATATAAACATTCATAAAATTTTTTTTCACTTCATCTAATGGTTCCAAACATTATTATTCTTATAACAATATCTTAATTTTAACCAAAGAAAACAAGTTGATATTCTTTATAAACGTGTTAAAATATACCCATGTTAGTATTATTCCAATAATGAAAGTAAAGTTTAGCTTCTCGCTTTTGCATATGAAGATCATTAAAAACCATTATCAAAATTTCTCTATTCAGATTACTTAAACGAGTAATATACTTCTATTCTTTTCAGTTACATAAATAAGAAAATTCTTATTGCACAGAAAATCATTTCCTCTAAACAGATTCAATTAAAGTTTTCTTTAATTAATTATGTTGCAACACAATTCTTTTCCTTGTAAAAATATCCAAATTTACCACTTACCACAAATAATTGTTATCCGATAAATTTTTCCCTTCTATTTCAAATTACATAAATATCTTATTTGCACAAAATTTTAAAATTAATTAGAAAAGCAAACTATCCAATCATTAATTACATAAAATGTTGGTGAATATGAATAGTAAATATTATTCAAAGTTCACGGGTGGAAAGCCTGGATAATGCATCAGCATTCGCCAGATTTCTTCCAGGGCAATGTTCTATTTCTAGATTGTATTTCTGCAACGCTAAGGCCCATCGTTGCAATTTGGACGATCGCATTTCGCACTATAAATGTTAGTGGATTGTGATCGATTACAATTTTCACGGATGAACCGAATATCCATCTTTCAAATTTTTTCAATGCCATAAGCTTCATGCTCTATAGTTGGCTAGCTTTGTTGAGGTTTCGATAGTTTTTTACTCTCGTAGCACACGGGAAATTATTTCTCTTCCCTTTGCTGTGATAAACGTGCGCTTATTCCGATTTGAGATGCGTCAGGATGAATGACAAACGGATCCTGCGGTGTTGGGGTGATCAGTTCCGTTGACATCGCTAATCGTTCCTTAAGTTGTTGAAATGCTGACTCCTGAATTTCCATTCGATTATTTCCGGTTGTTTACTTTTCGTGAGTAGGAGACGATCGCTGCGTACTCTGAGATGTAATCGCGATAATAATTACATAATCCTAACACGCTTTTGAGATGTGTCTTCGTTTTCGGCGTTTCCAGTTTCTTGATTGCCTCTATTTTTTCGGGATCTGGCTGATGTTTCCCCGATCCGATAATGTGTCCCAAATATTTAGTTTGTGGTTTTGAAAAAGAACATTTCTTAGAATTGTAAGAAAATCCAAGTGACTCTAGTTTGGTGAAAACTTTATCCAAATCTTGGAGTTGAGTGTCGAAATCGGTGGAAAAGCTATGTCGTCAATATAGGCTCTTAAAAATTGTTGAAATTCTTTCAGGGAGTTATTTATTACTCTCTGAAAAGTTGCTGCTGCGCTCCGTAGGCCGAAAGGTAACACTTTAAAGACCTCGATGAGTTTTAAAGGATGTATATTCTTTACTTTACTCCTCCATGGGAATTGCTCAATACCCTTTCAGTAAATCCAATGTTGTTATGAAGTTGGCTCTTCTTATACTGTACATTAAATCAATGGCATTTTGCATAGGAAAGTCTTCTGGCTTTGTCACTGCATTCAATGCTCGATAATCTAAACACAATTTAATATTTATGTCTTTCTTGCTTACACTAACTACCGGGTTAGCTGTTTCTGCATTACTTTCTTCATTCGATTTCAATAATTCTTCTACCTCTTCGTCAACCTTGATTTTTAATGATTCAGGAATCATGTAGATGTAAGGTTTCTTTCTTTCCATATTGGGTATTAGTCTAACTTTATGAGCTTCAACTTTAGCTATTTTCATCTTTCCGGTGAGTAGTGCTTGGTGGTGATTGAAAACAGCGATTAATTTTCCTCTTTGCTGCGGATTTAAATTTTCTAAATTTGGATTCCCATCTATTTTTAAATCTTCTAGGGAGTTGAAAGATCATTTCTTGGCAAAGTTATAATTTCTGCAAATTCTTCTTCATTTTCATATATCACTCCAACTGCATTGACGCTAGCTTGAAATTTTCGAATTTTATTTGAATGCACATGCTTGATCTTTCCATCGGGTAGTTTTACTTTATAGGAATGAGGTGGAAAATGGTTCATGATTTTTCCTGGTCCAGTCCAATGTGCATAGAGTTTGTTATTTGAATCTGGGATGAATAAATAGACTCGTTCCCCGATTTTGAAATTTTTTGGTATTGATCTTCGGTTAAAATACTCAACATATTTTTGTTGCTTCTCAGTTGCAATTAAACTGGCTTGTTCGGCAGCTTGTTCCAACCTTATTTTTAAATGCTGTAAGTGATCGACTGCCGATTCACTTAGATTAGGTGGTATACGTATTTCTCCTGACCATGGTGACTTCAGTACTGCTAAAAGACCTCTTGGGTGTCTTCCATACATCAGCTGAAATGGTGAGACTCCATTGGTGCATTTCGGTACTTCCCGGCAAGCAAAGAGTAAGTATGGTATGTGCTTATCCTGTTTCGAAGGATCAGTCCTGATGACACGATGTAACATTTGTTTGAGGAACTTGTTCTATCTTTCTACCAATCCATCTGAAACACTGTAAGCAGGTGTAGAGAACCTAGGGTGAGAACTTAGTCTTTTCTGAAATTTTTCAGTTAATTTTGAAACAAAGTTACTTCCGTTGTCACTACCTATTGTATTAGGGATTCCTGTTCTCATTAAAATCTCCAAAGTTGCTTCGCAAGTGGCTTTTTCTGTCAAGCTTCTCAGTGAAATTGCTTCTGCCCGTCGGGAGTGTTGATCTACCAGGCATAACACGTATTTATGTTTTCTAGCAGAAGGAGGTTCAATAGATCGAAGAACGTCAATGTTCACTACTTCGAAAGGTAATTCTGGTCTTCTGATGGATGTGATGGGAATCTTGTCCGATCGCTTTTCTGGACTCTTCAACTGACAATTTTTGCATGTTTTACAAAATGTTTCGACATCTTGCGCTAATCCAGGCCAAAAAAAAGGGAATATCGGATTCTCTCCTTTGTTTTCCTTATTCCAAGATGTGCACCGAAAATGGAAATATGTGCTAATTCCAACATTGGTGTTCTTCTACTAAGAGGAGGCACAAGTGGAAAACAGTCTGTCCTAATTTCTTTTCTTGGTGATGTGAAAGAAGAGCAACAAATAAATAATTTCCTTTTTTTTCTACAGCTAGCTTCCATGCTTCTCTCAGCGAAGGACAGGTTGATTGCTCTTTGCGTAAGTTTTCGGCAGACGAAAAGTCTGTGTTTACGTAAGCAAAGTTACCTTCTCCTCTTCATCAACGCTCGTCTTCTCCTCCTCCTCTTCGGTTTCCTCTTCCAAAAGCGCTGGCGGGGAGGGATTCCATGTTCTCCTTTGACTGTGCTTCGGCGAATAAAATTTGCAAGTTTTCGTCTCCGGAATTATTTCTTTCTATGTTTGATTCTTCTTCATCAGGATTAATCAACAGGTCGCGTATTTTTGGAGTTATTAAACAAGGCACATTTAGCTTATCAGTCACTGCAATTAATGTATCCACAGAATTAAATAAATTACTTCCATAATTCTTATAATAAATAGGTAGACGGTAAACTTTTGCTTCAGTCGGTTGTCCGAAAGCAGGGGTTAGCAAGATTTTACTTCCTTCTCTCTCTTCTAAATCTGGAATGAGCGATGAATATACGATCGTTATCTGCGTTCCAGAATCCACGACAGCTTCGATCTTCCCAGAGTTAATAAAAACATCTACTTTTTGCAATGGCTGAACGATACGTTCTTCGAATTTGGATCGCAGATGGGATGAGTCTACTTTTGCTACGATGGCTTCTTCTTTTGATGTTCTGTCTGAATTTTTTGGAGTTTTGGGATCATCCTTTCCCTTCTTATTTACTGCAGTTCCTATCTCTCTTCTTTTATCTGGGCGATCTCTTGTGATGTGCTGATAGCTTCCACAAATATAACGTTCTTTTCTTCTCCCAGAATATCCTTCTTGTTTTGAGTATTCTCTTCTCATATGTGGAGGAATATATTTATTTTGTGTATATGTTGTATCCAGGAACCTCGGCGATCGTTTTATTTGATTCCGAACTTAATCAAAAGATTTTCTTTTCGCTCTAAAATAGATATCCCATTCTTTAGCTAATTCTTGCGGCTTTAACCATTCATTTCTTTGACATATTGCGACGTGTGCAGCTGTTTCTCTGTCTAAAGCTTGAAATAATTAGGAATAATAGGAGTAGGTTGATATTCTTTCAGAAAAAGAGTTTTTAGTTTTTCGTAACTTTTCAGATCTTCATTATTTATACAAATGAGAACATTTGAAGATTTTTCTCCAATTCATTTCAATAAAATTTTCTATTTGTATTTTCTGGAACTTTCTTGTGCTTAAATGCTCTCTCGATAGAATCGAAAAATATATTCCACGCTTCTGCTCTCTTCGGTACTGGTATAGTCAGCGTTTCTACTCCTTTGACGAGCTCGTCAAAGGAAATTTCGGCTACTCGTTTTGTGTTTTGGACTGAAGGTGTCGGACTTCTACTTCCTTCATTTTGAGTTGCTCGAATCTTCGCTAATTCTATTTCGTGTTCTCTTTCTGTTCTCAATCTCTCTTTTTCCATTTGTATGCTTTCGATTTCTTCTTTTATTCGTCTATTCTCATTTTCCACTTCTTCCTTTCGTTTTCTGTTCTGTAGTAATCAGAATTTCTTTCACGAAATCAGTATCTTCGATGTATTCTCTACTGTTCTGGAGTTTGTGTTTCAGTTCTACCAGCTTCAAATCTGTAGATGCTTCTTCGCCGATTTCCAATAAAACAGTTACTAAATCTTCTTTCTTCACATTTTTGAACATTTTCTCTTCTTTTCTTTAGACCAAGCTTTTCAAACTTACGATGAAATAATTCTCATGCTTTTGCTCCCATTCGGAAATGTGAACTTTTTTCATATGTTAGGCTTAACATTACGCCACTTCCGTTTTCAAACGCTCTAAGCTGATTTTTGCTAAGAGAGCGTCTTGTAATAGCTTCGTGGTTCAATAAGACGCAATTAAACAACACAAAACAAAACATTTATTAAAATAACATTCAAAACATAATATTTATCTTGGAGCACAACATCGCTCCTACAGCATAGCAAATTAGAGCGCTTTGCTCTCTTGCGACTAACGTTCAACTCCTCTAAAAAAATCTGATGTGTACACCACATGACTTCCTTGTACGGAATATTAAATTATACGCAATTTTCCTGCATTTCATTTAAACCTATTGAATTAACAGTTAACGAGTTTTGAATTAAATCTACTTTGTCGATAGTGCATAAACCACAATAGAATAAATGCACTCATTAAAGTTTAATTTATTTATTTACCATAGCCACACTTCGGCGCTAGGTTCACTTAACAGCGTTACATCTCATTCATTATATAACTCAGAGTGAGCAAGAAGAGTTATTACAAGTTCTATTCAAATACTATAATAAATCGAAAACGATGTATAAAAGAAATAAATTTAACAAATATAAAAGAAATAGTTTTTCACAGAAGATTCAACGTCGCTTTCCTAATGCGCATGCGCTACTAATTCATTCAGTTCTCACTTCGCTGTAAGGTAAAAATACATAAAAATTCAAAGTATTTTCATTAAAAATTGAAAGATATAAAAAAACATAAACCACCAAGTACAGTTAAAACAATTAAAAAACAATTTTTATAATTAAAATTACAATTTGTACGCAAAAAACCAGCTAATAACTTAAATCATAATTCCAGAATGAATCAATCATAATTTTATTTGCAATGATTAAAAGACGTTACTTTGTTGTTGCGAAGATTAGTTTCTCTAGATTGGCAACAAATGCACTATTATGTTAAGCTTCAAATGTAAAGAAATATCGGCGCTATCATAACCAAAAATTAGGCTTAGCCGCACTTAAAAAACTTTTAAATTGTTGATAATTACAAAATTATTATGCAGGTTAATTAAAGGCATAAATTCTTAACCGAAATATAAGAACAACATAATTCAATCATTTTTAAAACAAAAAATACACAGTTTACAAACATATAAGAATAAAAAAACTGAGCTCACTGAGCCAAGTAACAGAGTGGATATATATATATCCACACAAATTTATATACTTTTGATACGCCGATTGCAACCAAAATAGGAGGTGCACATCTACATGTTATAGCAGTCCTATACACAAAATTTCAATGTTTTGAGGTTACTCGTTTTTGATTTATGCGAGATACATACATACATACTTACGCACGCACAGACGCCACGAAAAAATCTCTTCAGAATCCATTTTAAATCAGTTTTATATTTTTTTTGGGGGAGAAGAGTCCTTTATTCTGTTCTTACGTACAAATGCCACTCAAAAACGTCATGCGGGTAGCGGTCAAAATAGATATTTTCGTTTAAATATGATGTCAGAATTTTTTCCCGATTACAATACTTCCTTTTTACTTCGTACAAAGAAGTAAAAACAGCCACTCTTCTGGAAGTAGAGGTTAATCGCGCCAAGCGCGCTTTGTTGATCGCCAAACAGTCGGCAGACTACACCGCGCAATGAAAATGATATCATGATACGTCACGGTATGACGTCCTACTTATCATGGCCGCTGCCATTAAGCGGACTTTTGGTTGGATTTGTTTACATTCTAATCGACGTTGTTTACATGTCAGCTATTCCATCATTGAACGCTTTATGTCTCCTGTTTTGATTTTAACACTTAACAGAAAACACTGTCTACTTAGTATATCGAAAAATAACAAGGATTGCAAATAACTTTTTCAAATTTAATAAAATCTAGGTACATGAAAATATATAAATGGTAACTATAATACAAATGTATACTTGGTAAAACCTGGAAGATCAGTTGATGTTTCATAGGTATTTTAAGGCATATTACACTTTTCTGAGTTTGCTGACGTTGATATTTGCTTTCAGATTGAGTGTAATTTTGTTTAATAATATGTTTCGTAGTCTTACCCGTACGCTGTATGGCGGCCATGATAAGTCTTGACGTGACGTTGCTAACATTTCCTTGGTTTCAATTCTGTGACGTCATGTTTACTCCATCTATTCTAATCTCCATGGTTGAAAGATTAGGAACGGTATATCAGTTTTCAAATTATAGCCGTCAAATATTATTACTCTGTATTATTTTAAACGAAATTATGAAATGAAGAATCTGCATGAATGCAAATATTTTCCACAATATGAAGAAAAGACGGTACCTAGAGCCATCAAATTTTGAATAACGTAGTCCTCTACTCGAACACGTTCACCTGGAAGCCTGAATTTTGAATTTAATATTCATTTTATTATCTGTTTCCTGTTTTGTAAAACTTTGATGAACTTGTTTCGGTCTTTTCTCAGTTCATCATATCACTGTTCAGTTTTCTTAGTAAGATGGTTTTCAAAACTTTTTTTTGTCTGTTTATCATTAACATTTTGAGTGTTAACTTATTAAAAATCACGTTCTTCCACTTGCGAGACATAAAATTCATAAATAATCATTTCAAAACTGTTACGGATTTCATATTTATTTGGCTATTTATTTAGAATTGTAATTAAAATTGCTTTATTTTCCCGTGCAACGCAGACGATTTTTGAAGAGAAAGCTCCGCCGGAAAGATAAAAATAAAAGAGCGCGTGCATTTAATATTTAATAAATAAATATCTCTTAATTACTGTTGCCATCCAGAAAAATCTAGAAAAATCGAGATTGCTCTAGTGATAATTAAAAAGCTTATGATAGCCGAATTGAAACACCTCATCTCAGTTGTAGATGTAGCTGTTTAAAGCAAATTGCTGTTTGTTTACTTAATGCTGTTATTGATTGTAGCGATTTCGCTGTGAGATAAATTAGTTTATCTGTTTTAAAGTGAATTCTGTTTAACGTTTGAGATATTGTGATATTGTACTAATATCTCTGAAGAAATATTTCAGCATTTTGATTTATTTCTTGTGGAAAGAATAAATTGTTAACTTAACGACTTATGTATTCAATACATAACGAACCCGTACTCACGCAACAAATTTTGGCGTCAGGAATTGGAATTGCGAATGCCGATTACACGAGCAATGGAAGAACAATTAAGGCAATTTATGGCAGCCTCTGCTGCATTTAAAGAAGAAATTAAAGCTGGCCAAGAATCAGTTAAAGAGGAGATGAAAGCTGGTCAAGTATCTCTTAAAGATGAAATGAAGGCTGTTCAAGAATCTGTTAAAGATGAAATGAAAACTGTCAAAGAAGAGATTGCCTGTATAATAGAAAACAAATTCGAAGTTATGAAAGGCAGAATTGATGCTGTTGAAAATAAAGTTGAACACATTGAAAAAATTTTTTTTCTTTTCTAAAAGAAAAAATAGAAGAAACAGTTGATTCTGTAAAAGAACAAATAGAAGGAAGAGTTTCTGCTGTGGAGCAACTCACCGAAGAAAGGGTCTCTATCGTACAACACCAAATCGAACAACAAACTGATAACAGGGTTTCTGCAGTTGCCAAAGAAGTTGACAGTTTAAAGAAATTCGTAGCGACGGCAGGGAGCAATAGTGATGGTTTTAAATTCTTACCAATGCCTGCTCGTCCCTCATTGAAGCTATCTACGTGTGATGGGAAGACCTCTTGGCAAGTTTATAACACACAATTTTCAATAGTTGCGGATGCGAATGGATGGGATGCTAAGGCTTGTCATCTCGCTGCTTCTCTGAGAGCATGTGCTGCGGATATCCTACAGACTCTTCCCGAAAACCAGAGACTAGACTTCGAAGCTCTATCCGGCGCATTGGAGCTACGCCTCGGGAAGAAATGTTTGAAAGACTACAGTAGGTTTCAATTAAAATCCCGTCAACAGAAGGTAACCGAAACACTCCAAGAGCTCGCCAAGGGTGTTGAAAGGCTGTCCCACCTAGCCTTTTCGGAGTGCCCAACAGAAACAAGGGAAATCCTGTCCCTTCAATACTTCATCGACGGCATCCGGGATCCTGAAATACAGAAAGCACTGCGAATGGCTGATGTCAAGAACTTGAGAAACGCTCTAGTGTACGCCATGAAATTCGAGGCAGTACAGCAAGTTACTTGTAGAGACCGCCACCAAATCAGAGCTGCTACTCCCAAGATCCCGGATCCCGGACGCCCTTAAAGAACTGCATAGCAGCCCTGCAGGAGGCACTTCGGAATAATGAAGACCTTGCAGAGAGTTCGGGACCGTTTCTATTGTAATAATGCAAAGAATGACGTGCAAAAGTTGTGCCGATCTTGCGATGCCTGTGCAAGTCGGAAAGGACTGCAGAAACGCAGCCGAGGGAAGCTGCAGCGTTACAATGTAGGAGCACCTTTTGAAGGTATCGCCTTTGACATCTGCCACGAACTGCTGATGGCAAGAAATACATCCTTGTTGCCATTGATTACTCCACCAAGTGGCCTGAAGCGTATCCTACTCCTGATCAAAAGGCTGTCACAGTAGCAGAGATGATGATACAGCACTGGATTTCCAGGTTCGGAGTGCTTCTTCAGTTACATTCCAAACAGGGAAGGAATTTTACCTCGGCTGTAATCAAAGAACTCTGCAAACTACTCGGCATTGACAAAACCCAAACGACGCCTTTACATCCCCAGTCGGACGGCATGGTAGAGAGGTTTAATCGAACCATCCTCAATAACCTCTCATTAGTGGTTTCCAGGAACCAACAGGACTGGGAAAAGAAGTTACTACTGTTTTTACTGGCTTACCGCAGTGCTGTCCACGAGACTACCGTCTATTCCCCATCTCAGATGCTCTTTGGTCGTGACCTTCTCCTGCCATGTGATCTTTTGTTTGGTCGCCCTGTGGATGCGCCTTCATCGCCTGAGGAAAACATTCAAGATCTCCATGCCCGGTTTGAAGTGATGCACAACTTTGCACAAGAGCGAGTCAACTTGGCGGCGGAGAAGATGAAGGCCCGCTACGACACGAGAGCTACGGGACATCGTTTCAACGAAGGAGACAAGGTGTGGTTATGGAATCCGACCCGTAGAAAAGGACTTTCTCCGAAACTATAGTCACCTTGGGATAGTCCTTACACAGTCCTAAACAGGCTGAACGACGTCAAGGTTCGGATCCTTAAGTCATCGAACTCTAAACCTAAAGTCGTTCATTACGACAGGTTAGTTCATTACTATGACCATAGTATGTAGTGTATATAATTGTAAATAATAATGTAAATATTATAAGACCATGGTCCTATTGGTATTTAGTATTTGTATTTGATAGCATTTGTGTTTGATAAGTATTTGTATTTGATAGCATTTGTATTTGATAATATTTGTATTTAGTATTTGATAGTATTTGTATTTAGTATTTGATAGTATTTGTATTTAGTATTTGATAGTATTTGTATGTAGTATTTGATAGTATTTGAATTGTATTTAGTAACGTTTGATAGTATTTGATTTGCTGAAAGTTACTTATTGCAATTATTGTTTATTTTGTTATTGTAACGTAATGTTTATTATAGCATTGATGCCTTAGTTGTAAGTTTGGCGTCCTGTTTAAGGATTGTACTACCCGGGACGTGCAGTCCTTGGGAAGGGGGCAGTGTTACGGATTTGATATTTATTTGGCTATTTATTTAGAATTGCAATTAAAACTGCTTTATTTTCCCGTGCAACGTAGACGATTTTTGAAGAGAAAGCTACGTCGGAAAACTAAAAATAAAACAGCGCGTGCATTTAATATTTAATAAATAAATATCTCGTAATTACAGTTGCCATCCAGAAAATCTAGAAAAATCGAGGTTGTTCTAGTGATAATTAAAAAGCTTATATTAGCCGAATTGAAACACCTCATCTCAGTTGTAGTTGTAGCTGTTTAAAGCAAATCGCTGTTTGTTTACTGTATGCTGTTATTGATTGTAGCGATTTTGCTGTGAGATAGAATTAGTTTATCTGTTTTAAAGTGAATTCTGTTTAACGTTTAAAATATTGTGATATGGTACTAATATCTCTGAAGAAATATTTCAGCATTTTGATTTATTTCTTGTGGAAAGAATAAATTTTTGCTAACTTTTTAACGACTTGTGCACTCAATACATAACGAACCCGTACGCGCACAACAATATCAATGTTCAGTTTTCTTAGTAAGATGGCTTTCAAAACTTTTTTTTGTCTGTTTATCATTAACATTTTGATTGTTAACTTTACTTATTAAAAATCACGTTTTTCGCGCTTGCGCGACATGAAATTCAATTCAACAGCAAAATCACGAAATATTTTAAAACAGTCTATCTTTAGAATTTCCGACAGACAGTCTGGAGATAAAAATATTTTATTCCTTACAGTGTTGCCACTGCTTGCTTTCAAATCATAATTAAAAAATTGTTAATCAAAATTCAAAAGTTTTACAAAATATCAAATATAAAATTCGAAATTCAAAATTTATGCTTCCAGGTGCACATGTTCGAGTGGAGAACAACGTTATTCCAAATGTAGTGTATCTAGGTACCGTCGTTTTTTCACAGTGCGAGGAACATAGTACATACATACATGCAGATTCTTCATTATTTAAACGCAAAATTCAGCTTCCAGACTAACAGCACAGCCCATTCGGGCTAATGCCCAATGGAACAAGCTAACGTTTATCCACAATAGAAATTAATAAGTATGATAAACATATTATTTAAATGCCGTCATCGTAAATGAACCCCAACTGGTAATGAAGAAATCACACCATTCTAGGGAATGATATGACACATGGGTATTTCCAGACTTGCTGTTGATAGATATTTGTACTATGCTACTATCTCTATCTCCAATTATTCTGCGCAATAAGCATTTTTCATGTTAAAGTTTATTTTCTTATCTGCGCAATAATTATTTTTCATAGTAAAGACATTTTGTGGCAACAGGAATGTATCGTTAGAGAGAGAGGTTGTTACGCTTAGAATTCCAAAGAATGATAATAAACATATCGGCTTTGAATATGTATTAGAGTGTTTTTTGGAGATTTATTATTTTAAAATTCTAATCAGAGTTTATTTTGATCTGTAAACTGGTCCGACAAAAAAAAAGAGCTCTTTTTGGAACGTCCGGCTTTACGCAGCACAACGTTACTTGTAAAATAAATGATATTTACTTTTATTTTTGTTTTGTTTATAATGAATTCGTTGAAGGGTAAGCGTATTCAATTTAGAAGATTATTTACTAAAGCGTTAAATGATTATGAAAAAGTTGAAAGTACTTTATCGGATTATCAAAAGCTCACGAAATTAAAACTGTTAAATAAATGAAGAATATTCGAATTCAAGCTTTCAGTCTAGTTAATGTAAATTATAACTCTGCTATTCCGTTAAATCATGTTTAGAAAAACACAATTCTTCGCTATTATAAACTGAAACTGCCATTTTCCTAGAAGAGCATTCCTAGCAGACGTTGCGCACATCAAGACATCAGTTACTTACTTGCCTTAAGCTGGAACACGCCTTTTAATCAAGTAATATTATCTACGCTCCGTTCTAGAAACAAGATATAGTTATGCTATAACTTCATATTTGAAAAAAAATTAAATTACCGTATATTCTGGCGTACAACGCGCACTTTTAATGCAAACAATAAAATCGAAATTTACGGGTGCACATTATACGCCGGATATAAAAATGATAGCTTTAAAAATTAGGAAAAGATAAGAAAATTAAAACTAGATTTCTATATGTACCAAAATGCTGTTTAAAAAGAAATGGCTTACCAAGTGAACTTAAAAATTTTCATTATCGGATAACATGAAAAGTTCCTCATATTATTCGTCTTCTGATATATCTTCAGACACATCGAATTCTTTTTCTTCTTCACTATCACTACTTCTCTGATTTATAAATAAGTAATCATTTTCCGTTCATGTAGATGGTTAGATATCATGGCACATTTCGCCTCCTTTTGTAAATGTTTTTCGCCTTCTAACATTCATGTTTTTTTTTTTTTTTAAAGAAAAAGAAATCCTTGTGCACCACAAAGTATCACACGAAACATCCATGTATTCCACTGTCGTTTTCAATTTTCTTTGAATGATTTATTGAAAAGCACTCCTCCTTAGATGAGATCTGAACCTGGCTCAAACTAAGACTTTCTGGATTCTTTAAGGCAACAGTACACTTTGGTCAAACATTTCCTAAACACAATTTCACACCATTTCGTCATCCATCCCTTCTCGGGAATATAAATGAAGAAAACCATCTGGGAAGTTACATTTCGGCATCGTCTTTTAAAAAATAACCATGGGCTTTAATTCCTTAGATGAGATCTGAACCTGGCTCAAACTAAGACTTTCTGGATTCTTTAAGGCAACAGTACACTTTGGTCAAACATTTCCTAAACACAATTTCACACCATTTCGTCATCCATCCCTTCTCGGGAATATAAATGAAGAAAACCATCTGGGAAGTTACATTTCGGCATCGTCTTTTAAAAAATAACCATGGGCTTTAATTTTGTACCATCCGCTGAGCACTATGGTGAGGTGAGAGTTTTCTTGACCTATTGTTTTAATGTGAACCGTTGTTGTTCCTTATACGTCAATTGATTTATTTCCTATCATATCAAACATATTTGGGTTTTCATCCATATTTCCATTTTATGACGATAAATAATTCTTTTGTCTTCGTAGGTCAATAACATACTTCCGGAAACTTATAAATTTGTTGTCCAAATCTTTCGAAAGCCTTAGCAAAACATTTGTTTTCTTTTCGAACAACAATATTTACTACTGAAAATACTAAACAATACTTGCTACGGGTACTAAATACTAATACTACTAGTAGTAAACAATACTTAACACTGAAAATAACAATAAACAATTGATTATTGTTACTTTCAGTAGAAAATAGTAAACAAACGTAATGTGAATGCAAGAATACATTGTGACGTAATGATCACTCAAGCTTAGTTCCACCGATTTATGACATCGCTAATCTCTGCCTTGGCAATTTTTTTATGCAGCGTAGTCTGTGCTTTTATCTTGCCATTGTTTGACAGTAATATTTAAAATTTGTTATGGTTTTGGGAAATTTAAGAAGATTGATACTGATCCAAATTTAGATGACCATGACAAATTTGTTTATTTATTGCAGTCAATGGAGGGGGGGGATCGTCGGCTGAGGAATTAAGTTTCCCACCGAGCGGTGATTTACTTTTTTTAGCCTTTTCGTGCTAGAAATTCTGGGCGTTGCAAGAAATATATACGCCGCAATGTTGTATCCATTGGTTGAGTCATCATTACCTAATGAAATTCAACACGAAAGCGCAGAGAATTTGAAACACATTAGAAAGACGGTGATCAAAATAATAGACGGATTACTTTTATTTTTACTTGATAAAACAGAGGGAGAAGAGCGAGTCTATAGCCATTAAATGTTTCGGGACAAATCAAATCGTCTAAAAGTTATAGCTCAAAAAGTACTGATTTTAAAAGTCCTAGTAAATCGCCACCGTTTCCAGCGACATATCTTTGATTCCGACTGCTAAAGAAAATAATTGTATGCTTTGTTCAGGTTTTCATAAATCATGCGGCTGCTATAAAGCTGGGAAAATATCAGTAGAACGTAGTTAAAATATTGCACAGAATAATTGGAATTGTTTCATTTGCTTAGATTAGAGTCACATGATAGGTAAATGCTGGAAAAAAGCGTTATGTATTGTTGGTGGAAAAAAAAACATGTAGAAATACCCTTACTGATGATAAACATCCAATGCAAAAGAACAGAGTACGTAGACCTTCCTATAACACGGCAGATACGTTACGTGTTATACCAATCTGTGTTGTACGAGGTTATAGAAATATATGAGTCGTTCACAGCCCAAATCGATTAACTTTCTTTAATAATCAGAAGACATAAGAATCAGGCAGAAGACACTACATAACAACAATTTTTCTGGCCGCTTGAAAAATAAATGTTTTTTTTCACAAAGACATTTTATGTATATAAATACATCAATACATATTTTCTACTTTTTTTAATGGCCTTAATCGTTTTAGCAATGCGGCTCACATACAGTTTGCTTAACTCACACTTATACTACTTATTAAAGATGTAAAATAAATATTTAATACGTAAGAATTAAAATATTTTTCACTTCACTTCAAAACAAACAAATATTGAAATTGAAAATGTTTCTTTAAATAATGCAGAAAATATATTCCTTCCTTTTATTCAAATCAGTACCGTAAGGTTTATCCTGATTTTATTAACAGTTATTTTAAGTTATGCAACTTTCCTATCTATTCTAATTTCAGCTTACAATTTCCTACCACAATGTAATTTCAGAAGTGCAGTGAATGCAAATGGAGACATTTTGAATTTAAAGACATTTACGCTTATGTGGAAGATCCCGAAAATTTCGAACATGTAGATTTAACGGCTATTCGGAATAGGGCGGCCCATTATGAAGTTACCGATAAATTGCTGTTTTACATGAAAACAACCAACGATAATCAAGAATAATACGACCGGTAGTCCGAATGAGTCCACGCTTAAGTATTCTAGAGGAGCTCTATGATTCGAAATTAAGACGTCATCTCGGGGTTAGGAAAAACGTGCAAAGGGTCCGCGAAGCGGTTTTTTTTCCGCAGTTGTACAAAGTTATGACGGCGTATGTCAGGTCATGTCACTTGTGTCAATTAATTAACGACGTTAATTACAACTCGGTCGGGTACTTAAATAGCAATAAAAACCACTTTCCCAAATGAACTGGTTGGCATTGATTTGCTTAGTCCCTACCCTAGAACAAAAATTAATAAAAATAGATACTTGTTAACCATTGTGGATCATTTCTCAAAATGGGTGGTAATAATTCCCCTTAAACGGGCGTCAGCAAAAATAGTAGCAGATTCTTTTCTGAATAAATATAGCTTAAAATACGGGGCCCCACTAAAAGTAATATCAGATAATGGTAGGCAATTTGTGAGTAATTTATTTGAAAATCTTTGTACGGACCTTGGCATACGCCATCTAAAAATGGTACCTTATAGACCGCAATCGAATTTTACGAAACGCGTATCCCCAAAAGTCATGATAATTCTTAATATATCCCCAAAATTATTTGGGGATATATTAAGAATTATCATGACTTTTGGGACAGCTGTGTCAATGAACGAGACTTTGCCTTGAAGACAGCAAAGCATAACACGACAAAGAAAACCCCCGCAGAATTATTCCTAGGAAGAAAAATTTTAACGCCACTGGATAAGCTATTTTTCGTTCAACAAAGAGAGGAAGAGTTTCAATTGAAAGATATCCAGAAAATTATTAATGAGGTCCATCAAAAATTCTGATGTGGCGAGATCAAAACAAAGAGTCTACTATGATTAAAAGAGAGGCGAAGTAGAATATACGATAGGGCAAAAAGTATTAAAAATAAAACATTCACTATCATCTGCACCCGAAAACAGGGTAGCCAAATTTGAGGCCAGGTTTGATGGGACATTCATTATCGAGAAAATCTAGATCTACGTTTTACCTAAAGGCGGAAAATGGCCAGCAAACAATTGCCAATGTGGACCATCTTAAACCGTAGTATATTCGTACGGATTTTCAAGTTTTAAAAGATTTATTGTAGGATACTGGGAGTGCGCGAAAAACTGATTTCAGCGTCGCCTAGCATGGATCTCACAGCAACAAAAAGAAAACAAGCGGAGAATACTGAACAATGTATCGCGAAGCGAACGCAACAGCAACCACAAGGTTCAGGCTCAGCGAGAATGAAGAGAACGAAACAAAGAAAAGTTCCCCTTCAACAGAAGCCAATGCCGATGGGAAAGCGGAAAATGCCCATGGAGAATATTCAAAGAAAACGTCCAACTCCAGACTTGAAGCAAACTACCTCAAAAGAAGCCGCAGGAATAGGGGGCCAAGATCCACGAGAAGAAAACGAACCGCCTCGGAAAGAACCATTCCGTTTCAGGAAACCAGGCGAATCAAGAGAAGCTTGAAAGATCCGGTTACTACAAGGCCAAGAGAAGGCCAGAGTACCAGAACCCCCAACCGACGAGAAAAACAGACCGATTCAACGCCAGAGGAACGAAAAGAAAGGAGGGACAGGAAGTGAATACCAGCCGTCCGAGAAGACTGAGAATTCAAAGTTTCAGATCTTCCACTTGGAAAGAATTCTGTGAGAAAAGAATAGAGGATTATAGAAACCAAAAAGATAAGTGAAAATTTTCCTTGTTTCCTACTTTGTATTGAAAGTTCGATTTATGTCATGTGTTTAAAGTTACTAATTCCTTCTTAATGCAAGAAATTGAATTCGCAAGTTTGCGAGAATGTAGTTGTAATTATCTGTTAAACAGAAAAGATTTTTGAATTCGCAAGTTGGCGAGAATTTATTTTGAAAATACCTTTCTTTTGAGAATTCTCAAGTTGCAAGAAACTAATTTGTGAATGTGTTTAGTCGAGAGACTTCAAATGTGTTAACTTAAAGAAAGATTGTAGCAAAACTATGTAAATTTTGTATAGCAACTATAACGAATGATACAAAATTAATTTTAGAATATTGCATGTTAAAATGTTCTATTGAATGTAGAAATGCTAATCTCAGCTTTTAAACTATTGTAAAAGTTGAACTTATACAAATGTAAGTTTTGTCAAGCATGACTATAAAAGTACATTGTATAAGAGATGAATTGAAAGAAAGTACAGATTGAATGTGTTTAAAGTTAGGCTCTCCAGACTTCAATTCAAAATTTAGATTAAGCTGTATGTTCGTACATTAGATCTAGTTTTGTGTTGAGTCTTCTAAGGTCTGGAATGTCAAGTTCTAACAAATCGTAGCTGTTGGATAGTTGACATTGTATCTTCGCAATAACACAATAGTAACACGCTCATTTCACTCAGAAGAATTTCTGGAGAGCGTGGGGAGGGGAAGAGATTTAAAAGTTGAATGAAAGTGTTTGAGGGCTAAAAATAATTTCAATAAAGTGTGTTAGTAACAAAAGTGGAAATTTGTGTAAGAGCACTACTAATACGATTTCCTTCCAGATAATTTGTGGAAGGACCGAGACTGTATAAACCTGTTCAACAGAGAAGAAGATGTTTGTTCCCAGTCAAGTTGGAAAATGTGAAGGTAAAATTCTTAGTTTTAGTATAGCTTTGGATATTGTGTAAAGTTGTCCCTAATCAGGAAAAGTTTTAATGATCAATTCAAGAAAGCACTATTGCTTCAAGTTTAAACTTTGATGAAAAAGAGTTTTGTAGAATTTACACTCTTAAACAAGGTCGTTTTGAGACCTTATTCTTCGAGTAGTTAAATTCTGGTGGGGAAAGATGTAAGGTTTATCCTAATTTTATCATCAGATATTTTAAGTTATGCAACTTTCCTATCTATTTTAATTTCAGCTTATAATTTCCTACGAGAATGTAATTTCAGAAGTGCAGTGTATGCAAATGAGTTAGGGTATTATTTAAGTCGATGTTTCGCCGACTTCGAGAGAGAGAGTCTGATTTTCCTGACTAGCGCTCGTTTGCCTTTTGGCTACGTTCTCTCTTAGATACTACGCTGGGCCATATTTTAGGCCCTTGCTTGGCTTCACCGATTTAATTAATATTTAGGGGCCAACTACTTAGAATCCTGATAGCTTCGGCTATATCTTTCAGATAGCTTTAGTTAAGCTTAGTTTAGTTTTAATTTCATAATTATTTCAGTTCAAGCCCAAGTGGAGGTTTTGCTGTATACTCCGAGTTAGGAGTTGATTGTAATTATTCTGAGAAATAAAGGGTAGTTAACCCTTCTTGTCTTACGTGTTTATTCTCACATTTAAGCGATTATTCGCTTGTCAGTGTTTGTTAGGTTCTAAGATTGAACATTGAATTAAATAAAGTAAAACCCCATAGTACTTTCAGCGGAATAAAATACTAGAGTCTCCAAACCCTTTTGTAGAAGATAATACATATAATACGTTCTAAACCTTCAATATTTCAAAGAGATGACACTTCCGAATTTAGAATTTCAGCGATTTTACCATGCAACCATCCCATTGCCTGAGGTTTGATAGTGGAAGAAAATAAAAAAGGACATGTTGGAGATTTTTAAGTCTTGAATACTCTAAGCGTAAATATTAGATTTTATCTGGGCGAAGAACTGTTTCGTCTGTTATACGGACTTACGTTTTTTGCAAGCGTTATTCTACCAAAAATGTGAATCCTTCAGCACCATCATTGCCAGCAAGATTTAGTGAAAGATGCTGCTATTTTCCAAATTATTGGAATAGACTTTGTAGGTTTTTTTACTTCTTGGAGACAAAATGAAAGTAACGATTTGTTTTTTTATGTGACTAGTGTATCATTGTGGTCACCTAGAACGTGTAACTTCATTATCAAGAGAAGCATTTTTATAGGCTTTCCCCCTTGTGTTTTCTCTGAAAACGTGAAGGATCCTCGGTAATTTATACAGACAATGGAACTAATTTCGTTGTTGTAAGTAATGCTTTTGCCTTAACAATTTCAAATATGCGTCTAAACAGATGGAAGACGAAAGCATTATTTGAAAATTTACACTTTCTGACGCTCCATGTTGGCGAGGTTGGAAGGAGCATCCGATTGGTATTATGCAAAAAATTTCAAGAAAATTCCTTGGCACAATCACTATGGGGAAATGTGCAGTGTTATGTGAAATTGTGAAGCTATGCTTAATGATAGACTTGTAAAGGTTGTATCGGCAGATTCAAATCTTACAGCTATAACACCTTCAAATTTCTTAAAAGAAATTCAAAATGATTCAATTCCTAATTTTAGGTGTAGTATTAATACCAAATTTATAAAATGTTGATTGCGTTACATCGAGAACGTGTGCGACGCTTTTCAAAATTTCACCAAGAATATCTTGAAGCATTAAAAATATCAAAGAGGTCTAGAACTTGTAATCTTAAGAGATGGAGACATAAGTTTAGTAGGCAGGGATGACAGGAAAAGATTATTTTGGGTAGAATATTGGAACGTTTTCCTGGTACAAATGGTATAAGTGGACTTGCCAGAGTTCAAAGTTAGAGTGCGAAATTATTTCGAGCGGTCAACAGCAATATCGCAAAATAGTTTTAAAATGAGTATATCTTTAGAATTTCCGATACAGTTCCGTGCGCTTTAGATAAAAAGGTTTTTTTCCCCGTAGAGAGCGTTGCCATTGCTCGCTTTTAAATCGTTTGAGTTTGTTCATCAAAAATTCGTTAAAGTTTTACAAAATATGAAATCTCTACATATAATAAAACAAAGAGTCTGTGTGTGTGTGTCTTTCGTTCGTGTTGCGAGTAAGCTAATAGACCCAGGGCCACGAAATTTGGTACATAGGTGTATCTACACAATAGCCAGTGCACCTCGAAGCGATTTTTTCGAAATTCGAATTAGAATGCTTTTTATTTTATGTTTTGAGACTAAATCGCGTCATTTTGAGACATAATGGACTACAGGAAAACGAGATTTCACTCTATACATTTCATTTTTACATCGTCGTGAAGCGTAGACACTTAGCTATTTTACGAACTTAAAATAAATTTCGTATTTCAATAAATCGATTAAATACGAATTTATTTAGGAAGGTGAGCTTAACATTTTCCGCGGAATTTTTTTAAAAAAAACTTATTTTAAAAAATGTGCCGTTTATTTTCCTTTGATTTTTGGACACGTTGAACTTTAATCCTTTCGACTCCTTTTAAACAAAGAATTTTGGAAAAATAATAATATTTTGTATTTTTTTAAAATTTTTTAAATGAAGCTTCCGAATACACTTCTCGCATCTCAGAGATTTTAAAATGTAGTTTTGGCAACAATTTTCCTTTCTTATTGTTGTCGATAGATTTTTGATGAAATTGCATCATTTTGAATAGTTTCATTCTTTTAAAAATTTCGGTTTGGCAACAATTTTTCATCGTATTT
>KK115840.1:894369-933439 GCA_000611955.2 Stegodyphus mimosarum | reverse complement strand
AAGGGATACTGCATATTTCATTGTCATTTTTTATATATATAATACATTTTTATTGATTTCATTTTTGATAAAGTTGTTCTGCAGAGTAAAATTCTGCGCGAAATGTTTTGTTTGTTGAGTTTCTTTCATGTTATTTTTTGCTTATTTCACTGTTTGTAAGATATTGAAAAGTTTTGAATGATTTTTTTGCATGAGCCAGTGCACTTCGAAGCGAGTTTTTCGAAATTCGAATTAGATTTTTTTTTTTTTAATTTTATGTTTTCTGACGAAATCGCGTCATTTTAAGACATAATGGGCTATAGCAAAGCGAGATTTCACTCTATTGAACACTTTAAGAAATTAAAAGATTGTTTCTTTTTGCAAAGGTAAATTGTTTAATTAATTTATATATCTATATTTAAAAGGACGAGTTTTTCTGTGTGTGTAGGTGTCTTTCGTTCGTACTGCGCTTAAGCTAATAGACCCAGGCCTATGAAATTTGGTATATAGGATGCATCTAGACAAGAGCCAGTGCACATCGATGTTTCAAAATTTGAATGAGTTTTTTTTTAATGAAATAGTATCGAATTGATGATTTTCTCGCATTATATGAACAACAACGGCACGCAGCCATTGTTGCTGATATCAGCACTATTGCCTCCCGGAAAAATGAGGGCGATAATTCTGTGCAGTTTTTAAATTTAATGTTTCTCTTGGATACTGGACGTTTGTCTAGAGAAGGCAGCAGGAAGTTGGTTAATTTATTTATTAGGATAATTAATATTTGTATTAAGGGATATTGCTTATTTCATTGTATGCTTTTTATATGTAATGCATTTTTCACTGATTTTTTTTCCGTTGTTGTTTGTTTCTTTTTCGATAAAATTGTTCTGCAGAGTAAAATTCTGTGCAGTTTTCAAATTTAATGTTTGGTGTTCTCTTTAGGCATTTTTCCCGTACACTTAAAAGCCAGACGAAGGCTGGCCGCGCAGCAGCTAGTAAATAATAAAACAAATTCCAAATTCGGGGTTCCAGATGCGCATATTCAGGTGGAAACTTACGTTATTCAAAATTGGGTGGTTCTAGGTACCGTTGTTTTATCACATTTGGAGAAATATACATACATTTATGCAGATTCTTCATTATTTAATTTCTTTAAATAAAATACAAGGCGATAACTTTTGGTGGCAACAATTTGAAAAGGGATACAGCCATTTATAGTGATTCAACGCAAAATTCGCAAAGCGAAAACAATAGTCCTTCAAGGACAAAGCCAATTTGGACTAAGAAAAGAGAATTAGTTTAATAAATTACAGAACACAAAACTGCATGAATCAAACATGAATAAAAAAATTAAAATTGTGATTTTTATGGTTGTCCAAAAAAGTTTGTTAGGTTTTTTACGTTTTCGCTGAGTTCGCAGTCTACCAATCTCATACTGCATTCACTCCTGCTAACCCATTTTTATTTGCTTGGGCTTTTCTGTTTTATTATTAAGCATTGTTTTCTTCGCACTTAGGCTATATGCATTTAAACAGCAAAGTAACAAAAATTTTTTAAAACCGATACAGCAGCATATGTTTAGAAATCTCGATGCTCTGTTGAACGTCGGCATATATTTTTATACTTTTTCAGCCTTTTCTTAGTTCATTACAACTATGCTCCTTTTCTCTGTAAGATGGCTAACAAAAAAATTTTATTTGTTAGCAATATTTATTAAATATGATTTTCTTTCCCCTCACGCCCCATAAAATTCAGTTCAACTGCAATATCACAAAATATTTAAAACGGCATATCTTTAGAACTTCCGACAGACAATCTCGCGAGCTGGAGATAAAAATGTTCTATTTCGTACAATGTTGCCATATCTCGTCTGAAGTTTTACAATATATGAAATAAATAATAACAAAAAATAATAATAAAAAAGAAAATCTGAAAGGTTTCAGATTTTAAATTACGTCCAAAGGACTTTTTTTTAACATTTTGTATGTTACCTTTATTTATTAAATATCAGGTTCTTCGCACTTAAACCATAAAGTTCAGTTCAAGAGCAATATCGCAAAATAATTTTAAATTGGGCGTATCTTTAGAATTTCCGATACACAGTCTCAGGCGCTGGAGATAAAATTGTTTTTTCTGTACAATGTTGCCATTGCTCGCTTTGAAATCCTTGAGTTTGTTAATCAAAAATTCGTTAAAGTTTTACAAAATATGAAATCGATAATAAAACAAATTCCAAATTTGGGCTTCCAGATGCTCATATTCGCAGTACGATTACGTCATTCAAAATTGGATGGTTCTAGGTACCGTTATTTTATCACAATGAGAGAAATATACATGGATTAACGCAGATTCTTCATTATTTAATTTTTTCAAATATAATACCGGGCGATAGTATTGGTGCAACAATTTCAAAAGTGAAACGGACATTCAGAGTGATTCAACGCAAAATCGCAAAACGAAAACAATAGTCCTTCAGGGACAAAGCCCCTTTGGACATAAAAAAAAATCGTTATCATTTGTTTTACTCTTGTTCTCTTGTCAATAAATTTATTTAAAGAATTTTGTTTTCTATATAGCATATTGTTAATACATTTGTCTTTAATGGAATGATTCTATAAATTGGTGACCGCTTTCCAGATTGATTGATTGCGATTAAATGTCTACAAACGGGAATGCTGAAATAACATTGGAGAGATTAACAACTGCCAGGGTAAATCTAAAAATTTCTCACTTCTCGGAAACCTAGTCTTTAAACGGTTTCTTCAAATCGAAGCATAATTCCGCAACGCCAAAATTACGGCTGATCAAACACATTATGATTATGTAGTCAGTTCGATCGAAGTAGGGACAAGTAGCCGATATCCTCGTCAAAACACAGATGACGGTAAATATTCGGCCATTAAAAAGAGGCTTATTGAAATTTTTGCCTATTATGTATCAAAGAAAACGCCGAAACTTCTGACTGAATTTGGAATTAGCTGACAGAAAATCATCTCAACTTCTCTGCGAAATGCGCAACTTGGTGACGGAACTGGTCCTGGGTCACTTCAGTGGGAGAGCGTGCCCTGCCTTTCGGTCACGTTATTGCTATTGATTTAAGCCTTCTATTCTAGGGCTATACCTAATACTTGCCTGCCTGTATACGCCGGTGATCTTTAAATAAGGGTCAGTTCCGCTATTTGATTCTGCAATCTAGATCCACTCGGTGGATCGAAGCAGTTCCTTCTGAAGACCATATTGCAGATTCCATCACTAATGCCTTTGTCGCGACTTGAATTTCCAGATTTGGAATACAGAGAAGATAACATCTGACGCAGATTGACAGTTTAAAAGCCAACTCTTCCAGTTCTTGAGCTAACCTAGGTTTCAAAACTAACATCATCACAACTTATTATCCACAGTCTAACAGTTAATCTAACTCTAACATCGAGCTTTGAAAAACAGCTTGGAATCCCACATACAAACGTCAGATTCTTGGACTGATGTTCAACCTTTAGTTCTTCTTGGCATTCGATCCGCTATTAATATTTTATTTGTTCTTCTGCTGAACTTGTATACGGCACACCAGTGTATTTGCCTGGAGAAGTTTTCAGTAAATTCCCAACTGCTAAGCATTCCGAATTTATACCAAAATTGAAAAGCCACAACCAAAATCTAAAATCAGCCCGAACAATCAGCCATGAAAATAAAAACCAGTTTTCGTGCACAAGGATTTCGCAGATTGTTCACATACATATTCTTTAATAACATAATTTCATCTTCTCTTCAACCAACCTATCTTAAACCACATTTAGTTAAACAACCTTTTGATAAATTTTTCGATGTGATAGTTTCAGCAAAAATTCAAAGAATACCGATAGATAGACTGAAACTTATATGTTTCAAACTCAAAGGTGAAGTAACAACAAACTTCAAACATGTAAACCCAATACCTCCACAAACTCAAAATATATTTGTAGTAAAAATTATGTATTATGTTGTTAAAAATCCTCCTCCCAAAGACATTGACCCTAGAATAACAAGAACTGATCGCAGAGTGAGATTTCTTGCATATCTGAAAGACTGATTATGAGGTATAACGTTATCACTGGAAAGGGGGATGTGTGGCGATATCGTTTGCTATACTGAAATGCTATTTGTAAATCCTTCGCGTTGCGCTTTTCTTTTTGCTCAAGTGGCAACAGTAAAAGAGTTCAGAAGAAAAAAAATAAACATTAGAATTTGTTGAGTTTGTCTCCAAAAACAAAACTCATTTCCATTTGTTTTACTCATGCTCTCTCGTTAGTCAATTTATTTAAAGAAGTTTGAATGACAATTATAAGAGACTGTCTAAAGTTACAAAGCCTGAAAAGAAAGATTTTCCGATCCGGAAAAATAAAGAGTTGCCGAAAGTTACTAGATCCGGAAGGACAATTTGAATTCCAGATCGTCCGGACTTATAAACATTATTTTTCTAATTAATTTTTCTAAGCTATTACATTTTAAATTTTTGCGTAATGATAGTATTTAACATTTTTGGTACTTTTAGTGCTTTGTATTCTGTTATTTTATAGGTACTCCTCACCACCTATATGTGCAGTTTAAGTGTCAGGACTTTAAACATTTTTCTTCCTTGTACAAAGTATTGTAAGCGCGAAAAATTTCGGTTATAATATTTCAAGAAAAATATACATTATGACCGCTCCCGAATCGATTTGGATGTTTTTTGCGTGACATCTGTACTCACGGAGAGAATAAAGGATTATTTTTCCCAAATGGATTGTAAAATTAATTTAAAATGGATTCAGAAGGGATTTTTTTCGTGATATCTCTATCAAGCACATTAAAAAAACTTTTTAAAACTTTAAAAAAGTATTCCGAGTATATTCAACTAAAACACTTTACAAGTATATTCAACTAAAAAACTTTGCGACATCATGCTAACGTTATATATTGCTATGACATTTTGTTCTGCACCTCCCATTTTTATTGCAATTGGCCTTACCAGATATATATATATATAGTTTGAGTACACAGACAGGGTGTCCCGTAAATGTTGCACAAACGTTCTGGGGGAAGTACGACACGTCATAAGAATTGAGAATTGCATAGGAACCCATGCCCGGAAATGTCAGGGGTAAGTGGTAGCAGATGTAGAAGATGGGAAAGGAAACAGGAGAGTGATTAATTTGAAACATTTATTGGACATGAATACAAATGGTGTCCGACAGCTTGAATGATACAACAGATGCTCGAAGTTTGCAACATCAGACATCAAACATGCCTGACACCGACAGAACATTGATTTCCGGACATGTTCAAACACACCGGGAGTTTCTTTGATTGTAGTAACTGCGCAGGCGGGTCTTGACACAAGATCCATTTCAAACACAACAGGATGGTGATACTCGACACTTTTAATAGCTCCCCACAAAAAGAAATGAAGGCTCGATAAATCTGGTGAGCGTGGAGGCCAGGAACTGGTCCACCATGCCCAATCCATCGAAACGGGAATGATCTGTTCAAATGGCTACCTAATATCCAGTCTAAAATTAGTAGTCGCGCCATCAAATTGGAACCACATGTTGCGCTTCACATTTGGTGGAACATCGTCAAGCAAAACCTGCTCCAGAAAGATCAGATAATTCGCGGCATTCAACCTGGATGGTAAAAGATAGGGCTCCATTAAGCAGTCGCCGACCAAACCCGCCCACGCATTAACTTTGAAGCGCTTTTGTGTCGCGTAGTGCCACACATCGTAGGGGTTTTCTTGAGCCCACAAATGCTGATTGTGGTGATTGAATAAGCCATCCCTATTTAATGTTGCCTCATCCGTTAACAACAGATAAGCTTGGAAATTAACATCACGGGCATTTTCTTGCAGAAACCACTGTGCGAAACACACACGTTCAGGAAGGTCATCGGGGAGCAGCAACTGAACCCTTCGGAGACGAAAGGCGTGAAAGGACTCGGCGTTCAAGTCACGCTGGTTTCTGATACGAGACATTCTTAATTGAGAGGCAAAGGCACATATGTTAGTCCTTTGATTGCTCTCCACCGTATCCAAAGCACTTTCTTCCCTAACGACCGAGTAAGTCGATCGTGGCCTGCCCTCACTTGTCCTGCCACTTCCTAATGACCCGTAGTCGCACAAATTTTGATGCAGACGTGCAAACAAACTGCGGTGTGGTTGATGTCAGTCCACGAAGCGTTCTCCATAAATGCGTGCAACGGCTCGTCCATTACCCTCAGCTATTTCATACACTAAGTGCATGTCTGCATGCTCTCCGTTCGTAATGCATTCCATGCTCTCAGTATGATGCCTATCGCTCGAATGAGGCAATCCTCACTTTCCACTATCAGTTTCCTGTACAGTACCCCCTGCCGGCATACAGTGACGTTTTTTCTGGGCATGAGTTCCTATGCAATTCTTAATCCTTATGATATGCCTTACCTTCCCCAGAGGTTTGTCGCTACATTTACAGGACACCCTGTATATAACTCAGCCCGTTAGCCGCCTCGGTGAGTTCTTTTTACTTCCTTGTACAAAATAAAGGAAGTATTGCAATCGGGAAAATTTTCGGGTATCATATTTCAAAGAAAATATCCATTTTAATCGCTATCGAATGAAATTTAACGATGTTTTTGCGTGGCATTTGTACGTAGGGACAAAATAAAGGACTTTTCTCCCTTAAACGGGTTGCAAAGATGATTTAAAATGGGTACAGATGAGAATTTTTCGTGATGTCTGTACGTACGTGCGTGCGTGCGTACGACGTACGGACGTATGTATGTATGTATCTCGCATAACTCAAAAATGAGAGGCCTCAGAACGTTTAAATTTTGTATATAGGATTGCTATAACATGTAATTGTGCACCTCCTTTTTTGGTTGCAATCGGCTGCACCGAAAGTATCTATACTTGTATATATATATATACAATATACTCACTCTGTTACTCGGCTTCGTGGGCTCAGTTGTTTTTATTCTTATAGGTTGGTAAAGTGTGCATTTTTTGCTTTAAAAATGATTGAATTATGTTGTTCTTATTTCTGATTAAGGTTTTTTTAATACCTTTAGTTAATCTGCATGCAATAGTTGTAGAATTACCAACAATTTAAAAGTTAATTTAGAAGTCAAACAACAAAAATCAGTGACTTTTAAATTAATATTGTTCGGTGTGTTATTGTATCTTAATTTAAAAGTTGTTTAAGTGCGGCTAAGCCTAATTTTTTCTAACATAGCAGCCGTATTTGTTTGGATTTGAAACTTAGCAGAACAGTGAATTAAGTCAGTTTCTACGTCTTTAATGTCTTTTTGCCGAATGGGATCAAAAGTAAACTTTCAGTTTTGTGCACCGAAAAATCTGCCTTCTAGCCCGCTGGGCGAATTGCTTTTTTTTGTGTAGAAACTCTAATTTTAATTGCAAGAATTGTTTTTTTAATTGTCTTAACTGTATTTGTTGTTTTATATTTTTCAATTTTTAATAAGGATATTTTGAGGTTTTATGTATTTTTGCCTTGCCACGAAGTGAGAACTGAATTAATTGAATTAGAAATATATCTCTAATGAAATTCGAGGAAATAACTTTAAATGAAATGCAGCAAAATTGCGTATAATTTAATATTCCGTGCATACATCAGCTTTTTTTATTCATATGTTGGTAAATTGTGCATTGTTGGCTTTAAAAGTGATTGAATTATGTTGTTCTTATGTTCCGGCTAAGTTTTTATGCCTTTACTTAGCCTGCATGTAATAGTTGTAGAATTATTAACAATTTAAAAGTGTATCTAAGCTTAACGGGTTGGTTATATGTTTGCATTTGAAACTCTTAGTAGTACAGTGAATTAAGGCAGTTGGTGCTTAACTTCAGTGCCTTTCTGCCCAATGAAGCCAAAAGTTAACATTAAATTTTTTTGTATTGAAAATTTTGCTTATTTGCTCGTTGACTGAATTGCTTCCTTTTGCGTAGAAACTCATATTTTAATTGTAAAATTTTTTTAACTGTTTAAATGTATTCGGTGTTTTAGATTTTTCTATATTTTAGAATTGTTAATGAAGAAGTTTTGAGATTTTACGTATTTTTGCTTATCGCGAAGTGAGAACTGAAATAATTGAATAAGAAATATATCTCTAATGAAATTCGAGGAAACAAGTTTAAAAGAAGTTCAGCAAAAACTGTGTCAATTTAATATGTCGTACAAGGAAGTAAAGTGGTATCCACAGCATATTCTTATTATTATATTTTTGCAAAGTTCAATTTATTTTGAAATTGAAAGGTGGGACGATTATGCTAATACCTATATCTCAAATGCGCAATGATTATTTTTCAAGTTAGAGTTTTTTTGTAGCAAAAACGATTTTTTTTGTGATTTATCGCCAGAGAAAACTGATTACGTTTAGTATTCGCGATAGTGAGAATAAACATGTCATTTTTAAATATCTATTAAAGTTTTTCTGCAGAGTTTTATTATTTTTAAATTCTTAGCAGAGTTTATTTTGATTTGTGAGCTTTGATATCAGCCTTTCAAAAATCAGATAATAATGATTGATGTATGTGCTTTTCTTTTCAAATTTTTAATTTATGATTCATTTATTTCATTGTCATTTTTTATCGTAAAATATTACAACTTACTTAAGCTGAGAACTTACTGAACGCCCGTATTATAACAGGAGTTGCAGAGCCATTAGGCTTTTTGAAGCTGGAAACGTGAGAAATGAGCCGGGATTCGAACTCAGGACCTTTCGAGTGCTTTCCAGTTACTGAACAAAGGCGTGCGGTAAGAAGGGAGAAAAGCCTTACATTCTTCCCTCACTTAAATTGCAGCCGGGGAGGAAAGGCACACAATCGCCAAACCCTAATAATGACGAACTTTCGTCCACCACCTTTTAGTTCTGGCGTCACGTATAGAGTCATTAGTTTTTTTTTTTTTTTTGAAACTGGAAACATGAAAAAGCAGCTATGCTCTCGCTGGGATATGAACTCTGGACCTTTCAACCGCTAGCCGGACGTGCTTCCCAATTACGCCACAAAGGCATATGGTAAGGAGGAAGAAAAACTTTACAGAGATAGGCTCGATAAAATACAAAACGGTGTTGTGTATTATAAATGCATGTTGATTGAATACTTCATCTTTTATGGCATATAAAAGTTTTAAAATCTTTTGATTAAATATTACTACTATTTCGAAATTCAAAATCGAGACAGAACCAACATGCGTAAAAGGCATACTAGGACGATACCCCACTCAGAGTACGTATTAAAAATGCTCATTTGATTTTAAGATTTTTTTATCAATATAAAATGATATTATTGAAATGTATTAAAAGAAAACAAAAAGCTAATAAAAGCGCTATTAAACGATATAACAAAACTAAAGTTTAAAAGAAAAATTGAGGAATCCAGACGACGTCCACTTTGAATAGCATTGCTTTAGGTAGTTGTCTCGACTGTGCACTCTTTGAGCACTGTGAAATATAATCTGCGATACAATCCAATAATCTCAGTAATGAATTAATCATTCTAATATTTGTATTTCTAAAAATGTACCTTTTACCCAAAGTATTCGGTTTAATATTTGCCTACTGTCATAATTTTTTCATTTATACTTTTTTCAGTCATATCATACTAATTCCCGTATATCCTGTTCCGCCTGCGGTACATTTCGTATTCAAATAACGCACAAAATGAAAAGGAAGGAGACAGAAATTCGAGCTACTCTAGATTCCGTTTTTAAAAATCTACAACTTGAAGAATAACTACCCAAGAATCTATGTGACCGAGTGAAATGCATGGCTTCTAAATGGTAATGGACGTAATATTCATATTAAAATAACCCTCGAGTACGTAAGCGAGTACCGGCCAAAGCCACAGATGTATGCAACTAGCGGCTGATTAGAGGAAAAGCTATTCTTTTTTTTTTCCTTTAATTCCCACAAGACTTAAAATCCAACCAAATGCGTTTCGTAGTCATTTCGACGAAGTCGAGGAACGGCGGCGCCGGAACGTAGCTAAAGCTTCTGAAACGGAATCTTGCGCCAGCTGGAAGGATAGCGGTCATTCGGGCCACAAATCGGTAAGACATTCGACACCCTCCCCTTCCTTTAATTTTGGAGTTCTTAAATGAAATCCGTCGAGGTCAGATCGGTCGCCCATTGGTGAACGCTAATGGAATATTACGACCCCAAATGGCACATCGTTTGGTAAGCAGCTCTTTTGGTTGCCGATGGATAGCTGTCGTTACGGATAACGAGGGAGCTTAAAGTTTAAAACATAATTTTCCCACTTCGTGAGCCTCGACAGAGGGTTAACTAGTTACAGGATCTCTGAATTACTTCACCATTATTTATAGCCTTCTTCAGCCATCGTATCGCAAGAATAGTACTTATAATATTCTATAACGTCACGGGGTAGGCAGATTCTATAAAACAAAATCTACACGTTTTTTACAAATAAACTGATATAAAATAATCAGAGGTGAATTAGGTTTGAAGTGTTAATTGGAATTCATTTCAGTGGCAAAGAAAGAATGAATTAATTAAAGTGCATTTTTCAAGACTATTTCTAAAGGCTGTTTGCGCGCCGTGTAGAAGTTTTTATAGAAAATGCATAAAATATAAATTGATATTTTAGACCATAATTTTCCAAAGTGGGCTCTGAGAAGACCTGGGAAGGGGCAGTGTTAGTCCGAGAGGTAATAAGGAGGGGCATCAAGAAGCAAGTGGGCAGTAAAAATACACTCGGACAATTTGGTTGCATGACTACTTTTAAATAAACTTATACTCGTACTTGAATATACAAATGCTAGTTACGCATGTTTACAAGAATCATATTAAATTATGTTATATACATAACGCATCTTTCATACATGTTGATATAAATTCTATGTAATTTTATTTAACGATTTTAATGAAACAAAAATATAAACTATCAGTCTAATATTTTAAAACTGCGTTTCTTAATCTTTTCTATAAGTGGAAACTCTTTTTAATGCCCACTTTTATAATGGAACCTCTAGTTACCTTCAATGGTATTGCAATAAAAATAACTATTATTTCAAATAATATTTATTTGCTTCAAAATGTAATTTCAAAGTTAACCCAAAATTTCTCAAAATAATTTAAAATAACATATTCAAAGACAACTTTAAATTTTAATGAGATGAGTGCTACTGCTTTTTATTATCGCAGATATACTTAATATTAGTCTTTATGAACGAAAGTTAAATTCTGATGTCATGTTCAGCATCAAGCCCATAAGATATTTATTTTTTGTCCAGCAGAAAATAGCTGAAAAGAGCTCGTTTCATGTAGCTGCAAATGGTAAATGTGCCAACACGGCTTTTTTGACAAATTAAGGTTAAGTTCTTTTAAATTTCACCAGATTTAAAATAATGGCACTAATTGAAATTTTTTTTGCAACGATGAGCTAGATGTGATTTAAGTAAAAGTTTCGCATTCTTCTACTGACATGGTCGAAGATGATTGATAATAAATGGGTTTTAATCCACAAATCGTTTTATATTTCATCAGCTATTCATTTGGAAAATAGTGATTAAAAGCTTCACTCAAACCTTTCAGGTGCTGAATAATTTCTTCAATAAATGTCTCCCGTATCCCCTTCCTTTAACCTCTTCCTCTCCTGAAAAGTCCTTTTTTTTGTTAAGGAGCAATCAAAGTCATTCGAGAGTATACAAACTGTCCAAAATTCTTTTTCTTTAAAGTAAGAAATTTTTCGTGAGCAGTAAATTCATTTAATTTTTTGCCCTGAAGTTAACCCTGTAAATTTTAAGATGCTTATTGATCTGTCTAAAAATGTAGCTCAAGTAAGCAATTTTCAGTAGGTGATTTCTATCAAATAATCGAGTTTTCAGTTCGAAATTGTGTTCTACAAGTTGCGCACTAAAATTATATTAAATGTGCACGCGCTTTTACCTTAGTTCAAAAATACAGGTATTTCTGACTAAGGGATTCAAGGGACCGGTACCTCGAGATAACCATCTGACTTCAGTTTGTAAAAGAAGAAATGCATGTACACTGCGCAAAAAAAAAAAAAAAAAAAAAAAAAAAAAAAATTTTTTTTGTTGAATAAAATTATTTTTTCCGTTCTACTGGGCCGATTGACGAAATTCAACTTGCGTTTCTCATGTCTCGAAAGCGCGACTTAGGATATATATTAGATTTACATATAGCATTATTCTATCGTAGATATTTTGACACAAAATCGGACTTTTTCTGAAATAGCATACCAGTTTTTTAAATATTTGGATTCTACGACTCAAATTATGCCAAACTGCCAAGTTTTGTTAAAGTCGCATGAGTAGTTTTTAAAATATTAGCTCTCAAAATTTTAGCTCCTCAGTGCTAATCGAATTTGGAATATATTTATTAATATCTCTTTTTTTATTAAATTTACTTGATTCCTTTTTTTTAGAATTAGAAATTTAGGTTTATTCCATATAAAATTCACCCTTTTTACGATTTATTTTTAAAATTTGTATTTTAAAATAATTTTTTATATATTTTTTCGAAAAAAATTTGAATTACAACCTATGAAATTTTTAACATCATCTTAAAGTAGATGTATTTCTAGGTACGCCTGCAAAAAATTGTAGTTTTTTATTCTAAGATAGTTTCTAAGATATACATGAATTTACATACTGGAGCGTTTTGAAATTTGGCATCTTTTTTTGAGCGATTATAATGCCAAATGTGGTTGGTTTATGGATTTTGTTGCAGTGAATTGCCACAGCTATTTTTAACCTTAAATTTCAAATAAATTTTTACAAAGAATTAATTATATGGAATATTTTCCCTCAATGATGCGTAATAAATATTTATTAATACTATATAAAAAGCTACTTTTTTTTTAAATTATAGATGATTTTGTTCAGATTTAATTTTTTTTTAAAATTTCTTTCTTTTTTACTTTTTTTTTAAATATTTGTAATAGTAAAATTTTACATTTGCCGTGTTATCGTCTGCTAGTTTACTTAACTCCATTTAAATCGAATTGTCTAAAACTGAGAACTTTCGTTTGATGTTTCATGAACTGTTTTATTTCTTTGTCATTTAGCAAAAAATCTTAATTAAAATATTTATCCTTTGGACTTTGCTTTAAACTTTATTTATAGTTAAAATGCCTAAAAAATGAAAAGCTGGCTTCAGCTGAAGCGCAACTGATGTAATTGATATTTTAAGAAATTTGACAAGAATGCAAAATTTATGGAAGTGTAACAATCTAAAATTCTTAATTTTCTTGTGTGAGCACTGAAAATAAATGTAGAAGAAAATTGGGGAGAAAAGTAAGCAAAAATTTGAAGGGGAATTTGGCTATTAGAAATACTAAGATATTTCGAAAAGTTGGTAGCTTTTGAATATACTTTCAGAAGAATTCAAGGAATTTGGGTGTTCAAAGAGAAAACACTTGGACGTGTAACATCTGCAAATACAGTGACACAAACAATTCAGGATACACCTTACTTGATAAATCCAAATTTCAATCGAAATAACACATTAACTAGAAGTGCAAACGTACTTTTATTCTTAGACATAACAAAAGGTTTAATTAGCAGTAAAAATAAAGAAAAATCAACGACAAAATTCTAAAATAAAAATTTTCAGAGGCATTTCAAATATACATAAACAGATTTTTACCTCAAAAAATTGAAGATACACCAATGAAATTTTTGTTTAACTACCACTAGATTTTTTTTCTCCTTGCTACTATCATAATCTAAGTTTGGGCAATTTTATCTTACTTTTTCGACTGTTATTTTTGTCTTTTGAAGTTGGTTATGTGAATTTAAAGTCGCAGTTTTAAATGGAAAATGGCTCCTCGGAGAAAGACCAGTATTGATGTAAGAAAATTTATATTAAGGTTATTTAAGAAGGGAAAATCTTATCGTGAAATAGCTGAAATTGTCGGTAGAAGCCACTCGTGTGTACAGAAAATCATTGGAAGATTCAAAAGCGATGGATTAATCGAAAATAAAACTGGAAGAGGAAGGAAAAGTATTCTGAGTGATGTAGCCAAAAGGAAAATTTTGAAAGATATCAAGGTTGATCCTAAACTAAGTGGAGTCAAACTAGCTGCAAAAACTTCTCGAATAATGTGCAGAAGTGTAAGTGCTGAAACTGTGAGAAATGTGATTAGACATGCTGGATATAGTAGTCGATTAGCTACAAAGTAACCATTTATAAGCTTACAAAATCAGAAAAAGCGTTTGGAGTTTGCAAAAACTCATCAATTGAAGACAGATAACTTTTGGAAAAAAGTTATATTTAGTGATGAAAGTAAATTCAACATTTTTGGAAGTGATGGTCGTCACACCGTTTGGAGAACGCCGAACACCGCTTTGAATCAAAAAAATTTACGTCCTACAGTTAAACATGGTGGTGGCTCTGTCATGGTTTGGGGATATATGGCTTCAAATGGGGTAGGAAATTTAGTTTTTATAGATGGCATAATGGATAATAAGCTTTATATAGATATACTCCACAACAATCTTAAAGAAATTAAAAAAAAATTGGGTTTAGATGGAAATTTTATATTCTAGCACGACAACGACCCCAAACACACGGCACATAATGTCAAAATATGGTGTCTTTTTCATTGTAAACAGCAATTGAAAACACCACCACAGTCCCCTGACATCAATGTCATAGAAAATTTGTGGGCCACACTCGAAACAGCGGTCCAAAAACACCAAATTAGGAACAAAACTCATTTAAAGCAAGTGTTACAAGAAGAATTGGATAAAATATCTCCAGATACCACCAAAACATTGGTCGAATCGGTACCAAGACGTTTGGAGGACATTATAAAAGCCAAAGGACATGCAACCAAATATTGACACTGTCTTTGTATGTGATATATTACAAAAATTTCATTGGTGTATCCTTAATTTTTTGAGGTAAAGATCTGCCTATGTTTATTTCAAATACTAGTGAAATTTTTAATTTTACATATTTTTTTGTTGATATTCATTATTTTTACTGTAAATTAATCCTTTTGTTACGTGTGAAAAAAAAACACCGTTTTATCTTCTAGTTAATGTGTTATTTCCATTGAAAGTTGGATTTATCAAGTGAAAGTAAGGTGTATCCGCAATTGTTTGTGCGACTGTACCATCAATTGAGCTTGTGCTGACGGAAAAGACAAAAACGATATCATTGCAGATTAACGCGAAGAGCGACTGGTTTTCGACTGTATGGTTGGTATAAATTTAAATTACGCCATAGAACATCATATCGTATCATAAACGGAGAATCCCATGATTTGTCAGTCGAATTATTTGAAGATTCAGGAATTTATCCAGTGATGCATATGGATGTCATCTAAGGACTTTTTCCCTATTTGTGAAACCAGTCTTTTCTTTCATCTCATGCCTTCAAAATGCCTAGCCTCTGAAGATTGATAAAAGGTTCTGACCAAATACTGATGAAATGGATTGAGTTGGATTATTAAGTTACGGCAAATCAGGGCTATCTGCCTAAAAGGAGGGATGCCTTCGCGAAGAACTTTCTAAGGGAAACCAGCTTGTATGCAAGTTACACATGAGAAAAAACACGAAAACTCCTATGCAACCAGCCCATTCGCCGGGAAACGAACCCTGGAGCGAACTACCAATGTTCAGCGACTTTGCCGCTCGGCTTTTTGGGGGCGCTTATGAAATGGAAGGCGGTAACTTTATTTAAATTGAATGTCAGAATTACCAAGATGTTTCGAAAAGCTGGATGCTTTTTAATATATTTGCAGAATTCTTGAAGAAAAAGAGCAAGCCATTAAGAAGAAAAAATAAATTTTTGCATATATTTGGAATTTTTTTTTACTTAAAACTTTTTTTAATCTTATGATATTTGATTCTTGCGATTTCGAAAATAAATTATTTGACTAAAATATGAATAACATTTTAAGAAACTAAATGTAGGATGATAAAATTGTATAAAGCGATAGGCGCAATGATAAAACTGTTTAAGCAATGTATGAGTATCATCTTAAGTTAAAATGTCGGTTATATTTATTTATTTATTTATTATTCCGCCTGCTTCACCTCTCAATGGGCATTACAGGTCAGTCATGTTATCTTGATCGTTGCACCAGCAATCTGAGTCGATTATATATCTCTCTTATTTATATATCTTTTCTGAACGGCCCACTGAAAAGCGTGTCAACTATGCTTTACTGTATTTTCTCTTTTAAAATATGCAGTTTTCAAATGCATCGTAATCTAGGACACAAAGTATGCTTTCGAAAGAAACGCAATTCAAAGAAATAAAATCAAATTCTGGAAAATTTTTGTATTAATAAATACATTTAAAATGCGCAGCATAATCTAATTTTATGTGTGATGTGATGTTATAATAACCAATAAGGTTTATCAATAAGCAAAAAATTAAAACAAAAAACTTTCAATCAATTTATACCAAAAACTGTCTCGACTGCGCTTTCACAACTCGCGACATCAGACTCTCGCATTTGCATCGACTATCCAAATTACTAGTTAAGTGAAAGCGAGGGTTAGTTTTTATTTGATTTTTAATTTAGCAGAGGCGTTTATTTTTACGGCATTTTTTTAACTTAACTCTCTTAATCATTATTAAAAAAAAGGCACATAAGTTTCGCGGAACGCTTGCATGGTTCCATGAAGATCATGCAAGCGTTCCGCATTAAAAAAAGCTGTTTCAAAAGAATGACTATAAATCCCTACGTGCAAATGAAAAGTTTTTTCATATCAGATTCCCAAACCTTTTCTTGCATCGACCTCTTTTAAAGAAATGGTTTTTCTTCATCGAGCCCCTTACATTTTTCTCTACAATATACAATATGCAACATAATCATAATATACAAATATACACATAGATATAACAATTAGATTAAGAACAAGAATTTGGAAAAATAGTCCATTAGATTTATGTATAATACTTAATGTTAATTCATACTCAACATGGTGCTAAGAGTTCTTGGATATTCCATTACACCGTACCGGAAATTCCTGTTTTCGGCTATGGATCCAGACGAAGTAAAAATTATGTTCTTGGTGGTACAGTAATATCGTCTTGAACTTATGAACTTGATTTTGTGGATATATTTAACTCCTTCATCATTAATTTCTAATAAGTTATGTCTTCAGATATAGAATTTAGTTCGTTATTTTTAAAGTCCACGGAAAAATTATATTTTCTTAGAAAGTCTAATCCGAGTATGCAACCGAATATGATTAGGTAATATCTGCTACATATGCCGTGTGATGGTAGGCGGCATTTCCAAACGTGATATTAGCGCTTACTTTTCATCGATGTCGATTTTATTCCTGGACACATTTTGAAAAGTAACACAGGGGACCGTCCAGATGAGTTTATCTTCCAACTGTTGAGCCAGTTCTTTTCGGATGATGGTAACATTGGCTCCTGTATCGATGGTCATATTCAAGGAACTCCACTGATATGTTTTGTGATGAAGAGTCTATTACTGCTCCCACTTATTGCAGGAATCTGATGTGCTTTAAATGGAGCTTCCCAGTATGCTGCGCGACATAACCACTAATTTCTTTCTTGCGTCCTTACGGGCAGCGCTCTTACCTTCCGCGGCTTGGGGTGTTTTTCAGTTCTTTCGTACGTGGCCTTCGCCGCAGTTCTAGCACTTTAAGGCCCATATCACACGAACAACTGTTTCGGACAACTTTTCTAACTGGTTTACTATTGAAAAAAAGACGCGCGATTTTTCCCTTCCGTTCGGTAAAAATTGCAGGTTGTTCGTTTTCAGCCAATTAGCTATCAGCTTCGAATCCCTCATCAAGCTAAAAATAGCTAATTTTGGTAACCTTTGTGTTTGTAGTAGAGAACCAGTTTCCCCTTTATATGTTAACCCCAAAGTAATCTATGGTGATTGGCTGTTGCTTATCACGTGACAAAGCCGAAAAATTATTTCAAACAGTTGTCCTTCCGAAACAAACGGCCGTGTGATAGCAGCCTAAGAGTCGGTTTCTTGTCAGTCCACTCACGTCTCAAGGCATTGACTTGTCTGGTTAAATCGTCTAGATGAGCAGTCACTTGATCCACTGGCTCCTGGGCTTGAGCAGTTCTGATAGGGTGGCGGTTTCTACGAGTTGTTGGCTGGGCTGCCTCAAATTTCATGGCGTATAATAGAAGCTTTTTAAATCCTTGACATCCGCATTCGCAAAGATTTCTGCATTTCAAGATCCCGGATGCCACCAATGAAGTACTGCAAGCTCAGAAATTCCCTTCTCTTTGTCCGGCACTCCGAAAAGGCGAGATGAGACAGACAGCCTTTCAACATCCGTAGCAAGTTTCTGGAGTATTTCTGTGGGATTCTGTTGATGAGGTTTTAATAAAACCTGCTATAATCTTTTAAACACTTCTACTCCGAAGTGCAGCTCCAACGCGTTGGATAGAGCTTCGAAGTCTAGCCGCTAGCTTTCGGGAAGAGTTTGAAGGACATCCGCTGTGGCAGCTCTCACCGAATCGACGAGATGACAATCCTCAGCCTGAGAATCCCATCCATTTGCATCAGCCATTATAGAAAACTGTGTCTTATACACCTGCAAGGAGGTCTTACTATCGTACGTGGATAGCTTTAGAAAGGGACGAGACGGCATGGGTAAAAATTTAAAACCACCAGAATTGCTTCCTGCTGTTGCTATTCACTATGCACTACTGTCGCTGCATTCCTTTAAGGTGTCAACTTCTTTGCTGACGGCAGAAACTCTCTCTTCGATTTGTTCTTTGACGGAAGAAACGTTTTCTTCATTTTCTTCAACCCTATTTTCAACCGCGTCTACTCTGCCCCCCCCCCCCCCATATCCTCGAACTTGTTTTCTATTATACAGGTAATTTCTCTTTTCATTTCCTCTTCAATCTTTTTCTCGAACAGCTTTCATCTCTTCTTTAACGGATTCTTGTCCAGCTTCCATCTCTTCTTTGCTAGATTCTTGGCTAACTTCCATCTCTTCTTTAACGGAATCTTGGTCAGCTTTCATCTTTTCTCTGAATGAAGCAAAGGCTGCCACCAGCTGTCTTAATTGCTCATCTTCACTCTTGTCACTGCCATTCATTCTGACATCAAAAATTGTTAAGTGCGTACGGATTCGTAAATGCACACAGAACCGATGCAACCTTGATAAAATGTATTTTATCAACAGAGACAGTTCTGGAACTTTCCACAAAATATTCGTACAGATGTTCACAGTGTTACAGAATACAATCAGTAGCTACGCTTCAAATTACTAAGAATGTTAAACACAACCCGATACAAAGTGCATGTAAAGAGGAAGCTAAGCCGAAGATATCTCAGTTACTCTGACCTCACGCTGAACTAAAACTCACAACAACAAATAAAAACCTGTGATCTCGCCGTTCTTATATAATTTTCACTCGGCCGCCGATATATTTCTGCTTCTCGATGAAGGCATATGAGGACCGGGTACGGCTACCGCTACGTATGAATTCAATTAAAGTTATTCAGTTGCAATACTTATTACGATAATACAGGAACCGGATCAAAATGTCGCAAGTTTGGCGACAAAAATTAGTCGTCAAAACCGTTGCCAATTGGCGATATCTCGTCAAATTAACCAGAATAGCCATTTATTCAATGTTAAATAGAATTGCCCTTGTATTCTTACGCTTCCGGCAAGTTTTGCTTCTTTAGATTTTCATGTTACGCTATACAGAAAAATATAACAATTTCACATATAATTTCACTAAAATTATTTGTGTATGTATAAAATTCGTAACAATATATCAAAATATCAGTAATATTTTGAAAATGAAGTCCAGCAAGCATGCCTTAAAAGTCAAAATTAATTCAGTTTCTTTGACTTAAAAAAGCACACCAGCTAGGCCAAAAATGAAAACTAAACCTCAGCTATGGATTTTTAGAACATAGCTAATAAAAATCAATAAAAACTAATATATAAGAACCAATAGTTCAATTTTCATACTCAGAAAATAACCATAAAAATTGACTACAAACTAATAATTATTTGATCTCATACAGTTCATATCCCAGGCCAGATTGTTACAGGCCTTAAGCACTTACGAGATATTCATACTCCTATACATACTGACAGTATAACAGTCATTTCCCCCCATTTCTTCTTTTTTCATTTTGTTTAGCTACATCATATATTCTATGGTTAAACCGACAATGAAAAATTTTTGCGGTGCCCACTTTGCTTGAATTCACAAGGACCTTTCTATGTTGCCCCCTTTCCTTGATGCCCTACGCATAAGCTTATTTTGCTTAATGGTTAAACCAGCTCTGTCAGTATCGTAAATTTATGTCTGTGTGTCTAACACACACACAATATTAACATAATGTCACATATAAAGAGTTTAGGCACATACTAATCACAGTTGCAATCCTATGCCCATAGCCTTGCCTTGATGTTACTGTAATGTATTATTTTTGATGCTACTGTGATAAATGAGATAAGTCGCGACAACAACACACAATCTGGAGTGCCCTCTTTTACCACTCCCCCTCAAAAAGAACCTAGTACACTAAGCTAATACTCAGGTCCTTTTTACGGAAGCCCAGAACTACAGTAAAATACATTTCATAAGTTTACGAGAATATTCTGTACACAATAAACTACACTAGTCATCAAAATTAAAGGATAATGACAGAAATAAAACGTAATATACTTAATAAAAAAAATATGAACAGAAATTTGTACAAAAGCATTAGTTAACACAAAATACAATATTTGGCAGTTGATTATTCCAAAAATTTGGAAATTAAAACCAAATTTACGGAAAGCAGAAAATGAAGGAATATGTAAGTAAGTCACCTCTTCTGGAAAACACTTATATGTGTTTTCCAGAAGTAAACTTATATATGTTATATATAGGAATATGGCGTATGGTCACCTCGGACAGATATGCATACATCACACTTTGATTTCGTATACTTTACTAAGTGTTGATCAAGTCTTCTGGAATTGCACAACACTCTTCTAAAAGTGCACTTTTCAACTCCTAGAGGGTCAGGGGATGAATTTGGCGCGCTGAAACTCGGTACCCTAAGGCCATCCCATACATGCTCAATCGCGTTCAAGTCGGGTGAGTAAGGTGGTCAAACCATTCCTGCGATATCTTCTGTTTGCAAGTATTCTCACACATATGATCAATGAGGTCTAATATTGTCATCCATTAGCAAAAACTTGGGGCCAACAGCACTGCTAAACAGTATAACTTGGGGTTCCAGTATCTCGTCCACATATCTCGGAGTGGTTACAGAGCCTTTTTGAAAGATATACAGCTCGGTGTGGCCATTTCTCATGATTCCTCCTCAAACCATTAAAGTTTGGTCACGGAAAAGAAATATTGCACGGACAAAGAAAGGCAAGATACGTGTTCATTCCTCTCTCCAGATCAAAACATGTCTAGAATCACTGTTCAGTCTATACCTGGATTCGTCAGTAAACAATGCTAGGGCCCAGAGGCGTCTTGGCTCCATTGAACATCACCAGTTTAAATGGGCTCTTCTGGAAGCTGTACACAAAACCATTTGGTTTTCTCGCATACAGTCTAACCTCGTTTAAGTCTTCTTGCAGCAGTAGAACGGCTAATTCTAGTTCCCGTGGCAGCCTGAAAGTCTAAAACTAAATCTCTTGTAGTTACTTTGCGGTTTCTTAGAGCCAAAATGACAGTAAACGATCGTTTCTCTTGGTTGCCCTTGACTAAGCTATCAACTAATCCAGTGCTTAAAAAAGGCAGCTTCAGACTCTTGATATGATACTTCGAGGGATATTCAAATCTTGGTCGACCTCCCTCGATTCTACCAATTATTCGTCACTTTTGACCTTCACTTGAATACCTTTGAGGCACAGCATCTGAATTCTGATCACTCTCAGAAACTACATTCACTTTAAACAACACTACACACCAGAATTCCAATATGCGTTCTTTGCGAACCACATTGTCAATAACCAACTTCACACATTTCCGGCGGTAAGGCATGCGGCGAAGTGCAGTTTCATGTTCTGCATTTAATTAACATAGATATTTACACAATTGGGCATTGGTTACAACATTAATTTAGTAAGCAAATTTTTTTCTCATTATCCTTTAATTTTGATGACCAGTATAGCACCAGAGCTCCTGACCAAGAACCACTAGGGCATAACCATACAGAAATGAGTACTCTGACATTAGAGAATATCTTAAAATCATCTAGTGACCACACAGCGCAAGTCAGATTTGACAGTATCCTTATAGTAGCTGCTAAGCCTGAACAGACCATCGCAGAAACGGTGGTTCTAGCCCCGTGAAGGTGGTTAATCTCCCATACTCTTTACTCCCAACACATGGACAGAGCAAGTAACTAGCCTACAGAAGCGTTCGAACCCATTTATCGCATAGACAGGAGCACCACCCATAAGCATTGCCATCCCTCTCCTACGTCGAGAGAAGACTCACAGAGGGGATATTCTTGAATATCATACTTCTTGCAAAAAGTTCTAACATTTTGGTTAGTTAGAGGTGTATGATTTATATGTAGCACTTACATGGTATCTCAGAAGTGCTTGATCATGGTAACATCCAGTGATTTAGGCAAACAATGCAAAACACAGATGAATGTTTCTCTAACTAAATTTGGCATCTTTACACTCGTGTAGCTGCACATAGTTCTGTTAGACGAGACCAAATATAATAGCATGAACCAGTAAACAAACATCATATAAGGGAAGCAACATAACTTTACAGTCTTATGTTGATGTGTTAGATCTATGAATTCATGGAGTGTTTTACCATACACACATCTTTTCACCTGTCCAATCCTACTGGAAATGCAACTGGTCAGAACAAGCTACTAGTTTTCAAATAGCCAATGTCTGAATTGTTAATCCCAAAGCAAGCTGCGCAGCTCGGTATTGAGCATTCATGAGCATCACTCTGATTGGCACCCATTTCTCAAGTCCATACAGTGACGAGAATGTTCCATAGCCTTCATGCTAAAGTTTGCAGAGGCCCAGTAATGAATTCTGATGTTACTTGCATCAGACAGCATTATGGTTAATGATGCTGACTGCCATACTAATGGGTCTAAGTTCAAATCTTGGAGAAGGCATGTATGTTTGTAAGCATATAGTGTCTGTGTGGAAAGTGGAGCACCAAAAAGTCTTCTTGAGTGGTTGAGGGCAAGGAAGGAGAGGTGAGATATCCTTGCATCACCCTCCAGGATGTTCTCCTTCAAAATGGGGTGGAAGCTTAATAGTTAGCTAGGATTAGCAATACTTCAGTCATCTAACATACTGCAGAGATGCTAGCCTGGCTTCTACCTATACCTGTTATTTGATTCTTATTGTGTGAAATTATTCTTGCAGTTGATGCTGATCATGTTTGTCGAGTGTTTCTATGGCAATATACACGTTGTAAGTTCAGATTTTTATAGAAATTCTTGTAGTTAATGGCAATGATCATATGTGAAAATCTAAATTTTGTCTTTACCTCCAGAATGGTATCATAACTCTTTTCAAGAGTTCCAACTACTACACTGCATTAAAACACTCTTAAAAATCATAAAAACTTGTCATTCTCAAAGTGGTTTATTAATATTATAAGTTATGTTAATTAATATATGCCAAACATTATATTAAAATTATGGTTATATATAGCCAAATATCAGGCACATTAAATTTGTATAAAAAAAGAAAAGTTCCTTACTTTCTTTCTTAAATTTTAAAGCCTTTTTTCAGTTTTCATATTATTTGTTTATTACTCTCAATTATTAAGGGAAAATATTTTTTAACTACAGGAAATGAAAGCGAAAACTCATTTTCAAAGTCAATTTTATCAGTTTACAAAGAAACCAAATAATTCAAAGCTCCTTTACAGCTGTCCCAAGCTACGTTTTTGTGGTAGCTTTGCTTTCTCCAGTTACAGCTAATTCAGTAAAAAAGTTCCCCTTTTTCAGTTTTTAAATGCTCCAATTCTTTGGCAATACCTCCTTATAAATTTATTATTGATCTATTACAGCTTGTAATGCTCATGAAACTTTGGCATCCACACGCAAATCTAAAAGATTTTCTTTACAAAATTGTTTGATAGAATCAGGATATTTTTTTAAAATGTTTTTGAAAAGTGATATTAAGTTTTTTAGGTAACAAGAAATTAAGTAAAATAATTACATTTGGGCATTAATCAGTTTCAGTTTACTAATAACTTTGTAAAATGAAATGAAATAAATTAATTACTTTCTTTTGGACATCGAGTAGTTTTAGTTTACATTTCATATATACATTTTATTTCTGCACCATTCACCTGCGGGAGCCCCATATGGCTCACGAGCCGCATTATGTTCACCCCTGTTATGTAGGATAATATCCACTCTAGGAATGTAGTCAGAATCAATGGTTAAATACTGGCTTCTCATAAAATGGAAAAAATTGACATGAAAATGCATTGAAAAATGTTTTTATAATTCACTACTATCTTCAGTGCAATGCTGGTCCTAGACCATCAGCTGCCCACATGCAAATTAAAATTGGCTGCCGTTTATTACAGAAATATAATATGTCTGATAATCATTTTGCCATCCTTAAGTTTGGCTGCCATATGCTGTGCACCATCTGAGACTAGTCTTTGGATTCATCGATTCAATGTCAGTATCACAACTTTTTCTTTACTGAGCTATCATAACTGTGACTTTCACTAACTCTTTGTTTTATGTTTTGATTCTGAAATATAGTATATTTGATTTCTGTGTGCTGTATTTTGTGTTCCTGTCAATGATGTAAAAAATAAGCTTGTCATCTTCATGTGAACAAAAATGTTTCAATAACTGAAAACTGTTTGTGATCTCTCATGAATGTATGGATTTCTAGATTTGTTATGTTCGCTATTTCCAAACCTGTTTACAGAAAGAATAGAAAAAAAAACGAAAGGTATGTAGTCACTGTTATTTTAATGAAAGTTAGCTTTCTTTATAATTTTATTTAAGCTGGATAACAGTCAAACAATAACAATACAAATAATATTTACACATAATATATCTGTAAACTGTAATATTTACCAAAAAATAGAAGACTAGTTTTGCAAAGAAAGCCTATCAATGACAAAATGTGATTCAGGGAAGTGTATTGATTTTTGAATGAACATTATATAATTACTAATAATATACAAATATATATATATTATTGTTATGAATTGCATGTGAATTAACACCATTTATTTATATTTATTTCATTTAACTTGAAGTCATGACTGATGGAACATCATGTGTTCACATATGATGCTTATGTTAGAAATGGTGGCTCAAAGTTATTCTGTTGGCACTTCAACACTGGATGGCATGGAGCAGTTCTAATATACAAAACCATCTTAAAATGGATGAAACAATTTTGAACTATAGGCTTTGTAACTCCACCACCAGGTGTTGAATGTATGGTATGGTGAGAGCATCAGAGAATGTGGTGAGAGCGAGAGCCACATTTCTTCGAAGTCTCCAAGCATTCAGTTTGTTGTCACTCATTAGCATTACATTTCTTCCGAATAAACCACCTGTGATCTTCGTTACGAGTGAAAAGGTGTATTTTTATCTTAATTGGCTCATCAACCAGCAAAATTTCAGGAATTAGACACTGGAAAATCCAAGACAATTACATGGACAGTTTCTGCATTTACTTCTTGTGACACAGTGGTGTGTGATATCCAAATGTAACATAACTGGCCCCTATTATTTTGAAGAGGAGGATGTAGCAATAACATTAAAGTCCAGTCATTACATGTATATGATAAGCAATTTTTTTTTTGCCAGAATTAGATTTCAAACTTGGAATAAAATATGTGGCTTCAACAAAAACATGCTACAGGCTTCACCAAACATTCCAAGAACATACCACAGGATAGTTTCCTGGTCTTTAATATACAGGTTTGGGGACTTCAAGACTTCAACATGCAACTTCTTTCTGTGGAGATATTTAAAGCAGTGAGTTTATGTTCACAAACCCTGTTTATTAGACACACTCAGTGTAGCTATTTGTAAACAGGTGCAGCAGCAGATGACACAGCAAACATTGGTACACATGTGGACAGCTTCACCTCTTGACACGAAACCTGTTTTTAAAAGATATTTTTCAGATGTCAGATTTTTTGGATGTTTCAGATGCTATTTTTTTCTACTTAACACAAATGACATTCCTTTCTACACCTATTCAAACATAAGCATAAAGTTTAGTGATTAAATGTGTAATGCTTTTTCAAAAACGAGTATACTCCCCTGTGCAATAATCCTCTATATAAGCAATGAAAATTCACTTGCCTTACTTTTATAAGTATACTAGTCTAGCAATAGATGAAACTAAGTCATCTGCTTGAGAAAAACTGCACAGCTAGTGGTCCAGAAAAAATATGATGAAGTAATAGTTTCATTCTGGATTTGAATCTTGATGAAATAGGTAGCTACACAGGGTTCCATGATTTTCCCCATACGTATTGTAAGTATGAGTCTTTTCATGAAACATATTCCCAAGAAGCCTGGTAATTAATATATATTCTGCCAGTGGCAGATTGGCCAAAGAAATTGGCCCTGGCAGGAAAAAATATACTCTCTAAGAAGTTGATGTTTATATAGCACATACCAAGTCCAGTGAAATCTGTACAAGATAAAATACCTACCACTCTTTCGGATATGTTTTCTTTATAAAGATGCCTAATAACAACTAAATATTATTCCATTTGATTTAAGTGAGTAGTAGTATCAATTTGAAATGAGCAAAAATTCGCTTTTTGAATCACAGCTAACATTAACCATCTCCCGACATTCCTGATGCTAGTTATGATATAATTTACCGTCATTTTAGATGACAATGTTATGCTACTCCCTCTATGTTGATGATCAACATGTTTCGTTATAATATTGATATGTCTCTGAAGAACAGGTTCGTATTTTGAAAGCAATAGTATCATTTCCAAGAAATTTCCATGATTAATATCTGAAGCTTTGTGTTTTTTCCTATGCTTTTTGAAAGCAATTCCTCTTTTTTCTGATAAATTGAATATCCATCCCGAAGGGTCCAGGTTCGAATCCTGGAGAGGGCATGGATGTTTGTAAATGTATAGTGTTGTGCTGCATGAGGCATTTTATTTATGCAGCGAACCGAAAGCCGTTGGTGGCAGAGGAAGAGGAGTGGGAGACCCTTGAACCCGCCCTCTCAGGGTGCTCTCCATCAAAACTGGAGGCAGAACTGAGCTAAATCGCATTGTCACCTGTACAGTGCTCATGCCTGTTGCCAACAACAGGTGTAATCTTGCGCTCCTTACCACGAGGAATTTCGTGGGCTTAGGCTGACTAAAAGTCAGACAAGTGAGCATTAGTAACAAGAGGATGATAGAACACTAGATGAGGGAAAAAAGGCAAATATTTTGGAGCTGAAGGTTGACAGGGATGTTTGCTAATAAAATCCTGTTGGTCTTGAGCTGCTGTCAGTCGTGCAAAATAGAAAGCCGACAAATATGAAAACGACAATGATGATGCACTTGGTTGTTAGTATGGTAATATTTTCTATATTGGTTGTATCCAGAAGCATTGAATTGTCCTCACATGTGTTTGATATTTCAGCTTCAAATGTGTTTGAAATAGTGGCCTCTTCTTGTGTTTGCACAGTAACTGTAGTGGGAGAAGGTGCTGGTTTTGAAAATCCAGGATCATATCCATAAATTTTGAGCAGTGTTTTGCAGAATCCTTTATTAGTTTTTGTCTCTTTCTTCAAAGTTTCTGTGCAACTCCTTTGATTTTTCGTTTATCCATTCTACGTACCTAAAAAGTAATGTAAAAGAATTCAATTTTTTTGTCATCAGCTTACATTATTCAGTGACACAGTAAAATTCACTAGAAAGTCTTTTTTAATTACAGTTATAATGCAATATTCTCAATTTCATAATTAAATTAGAAGATGACTGTACTGTATTTTCATAAATCTACTTTATGACTATCGACTACTGTCGACTGTCCGCATATCCATGTCTCTCTCATGTACAGGGCTTTCTCACCAAGTCATCTGTGTCGATTTGATCATTCCAGTTTCTTCATGAACCACTGGGTCAAATCACTCTGGCCCACTGGGCATTTGCCTGGTCACCCGCCAGCCCTATCTACCACTGTCATCTAGTAGAATTTCAAATCCAAAAATTGAAGAAAAAAAAAAAGTATGGTACTACCTCCCAATAAGGGACACCTAAAGAACCAGATGTTTTGTCCCTTATTAAGAGGTAAATATGTGCCTAGTTCAAAGAGGCCAGGACCAACAGAATTATCCCTTACAGGAGGTACTACTGAAACTTAGACACCATAGTTGATCAAATTCTGTTATTTGTTCATCAGTTAAACATATATGATTTATATACTCATGTCTATTGATACTGAAGATAGACCAAAAGTCAGCAGCTTAGTAACTCTAGGTAAAATATACACAATATGAAACACTGCTTGATATGCTAAATGATACTGTAGTTAATATGAATAATCATATGCATGAAGTATAAAATATTACTAGAGAAATATCATTAATATTATACGACAATAGTGGTATAAATCTGAACGTCAAAGTAGATGAAAGCTTGTTTATTAAATGGAAAAATTACACTGTTTCTCCATCAGCCAATATCTCTGCTAAGAGATTTATGAGTGCCCCCCTCCCAATTACCTAATCATTCAAATGAAGGATCCATGATCTACTTAAATTCTTGAAAATTTACACAATGGAGTTTGAAATAGTTAGATTTGAGAATAACAATGTCAATCATAAATGCAGCTTTGTAGAATGAGAAACGAGCTACAGACCAAATATGCAGGCTTGTATTTTTTTACTTAACCAGGGTTTTAGATCTGGCGGGATTTAACCACAGCATTATATCTGGTGATTTATCATATTTCAGCCTATTCAGCAACGGAAATAATTTTGCTCTTAACAGACCAGAATCCATGAATCTGGATTTTTGTATAAAAATCTCAATTTAATATAAGAAATGCCTATAATTTATTTTTAATTGCAAATCTTAAAAGAAATACACTTAAGAAAGAGAATATAATGTTTAGTCTCTCCATGGCAGATTAGGAAAGTTAGCAAAAAAAGAAAAATTCATCAAGGTTTAAAAGCTTGAAAAACTTATTTATAAAATGAATACTACTTCCTAAACTCTCATCAGTTCATTTAAATGTCAATAAACACTTTATGTTTCAATCATATCAATGAAAGTTTGTTAGCTTAAAAAAAACAGATGATTGAATGCTTATAAAAATATACATTGATAAAAAGAAATCCAATGGCTGAAACAATATACAATGCTGTTACAAAAATATAAAAAATACATTATTGGATATTTTGAAACATTAAAACTTCAAAATACATCCACAAAGACATCAAATGATTAATTTTCAGAATAAAAACAAAAAATAATAAATTAACAGTTTTTATTTTTATTCCCAATACACATTGATTCAATAGATAATACTTAAGACTAACTAGAAAACTAGGAAGTTTAATTTTTGGAGAATATGGCAAAATACAGGGAGCAAAAACTGCTTCAGATTGAAGTCATGTGCTTGTCATTTATTTTAGCAATTTTACTACTTTTTCAGAAACTATGAAAATACAAGTCCTTAGAACTATATTTTATAAATGTAATGGTTGAGCTGTTCAATGAACACTGTAATATAATATTTCAGAATAAACCCATCCATAGGTTCAACAGTTAACTTGATTCACTACTTTGTCCATAACCAATTACCATGATTAAATTACATTTACTAAGAGTTTTTCACATGTTTATTGTTCTGTTCCTGTAAATGTTAGCATTACTGACTGGTAAATTTTCACTTTCATTTCGGAGGGTAAGGCACTTGAGAAAAAAAGCATTTGATTGAACTTAATGAAGTAATCAAAAGAAGGCTTACCTAGAAGGCAATATAATTCCATCAGTGTTATTACTTACCTCAAACAAGTAGCCTTATGTTTCTCAGATATTATTCAATCACTCAGCATTTATATTAATTATATAAATTCGTATTCTTAATGCACATCTCACACAAAATTATCAATAAACAATTTTGTAATCACATAAGAAATTCATAAAAGAATTTGCAAAACTATTTCAAGCACATAAAGAAAACAATATAAACATCTGTTTAAAATTTACATTAAAATAAATCAGTTAATATGGCTTCATAAAACTTAATTTTCAATGCAACTGCGATGATTTTGCTCACAATAATATGAATTTTCTAGCAGTTTTGAGCTTAATAAATTTATTTTCTTTATTGAAAAAACTTTGCATACACTCTGTAGAATGGAAGATAAACCTACACACCAAGACAAATTGATCAATCATAATGGAAGTGTGTGCAATAAAGATGCTAAGAGACTGTGACTAAAAACTAGATGGCTAAAATTTTATACCACTGATTTGAGCAAACACAGGTCTGATAAATAACAACATATCAAACATTGCTGGATACCTCTCTAATATCGTGAGCAGCCAGCCTTTAGCAAAATTCAGTAAACTAAAATAGCATGAACTCATTTATTCATTATTTCCTATAATAGCCATTCAGTGACGCTGTTCAATAGCTTCCCAAGACAGCAAAATTGTGGTAGATACTGGATCTTTAGCATGAAAGGCTTTATTGATCATACATCAAATATGCGCTATGAAGTTCAAGTTTGGTGAGTTAGGTGACCAAATCATGTGTTAGAAAGAGTACAAAAAACAGAATAGTCCAAAATGCTCATCAAGCCAATCATGATCAATATAGGCTCAGTGACATGATGTGTTATCATTCTGATAGATCCTATCATTACTGGGATATGTAAAATCCACATACGATTGCAAATGATCCTGAAGTGTCGATTTCCTATCAAAACTGGTTCAATTTGACTAAAGGCACCAATTCATGTCAAGTAAACATGCCCTATGCCATTATGGAACCACTACCATGCCGGCGAATGATTTGTAGACAATATTGATCTATAAGGTTCATACAAATTGCAAATATACTAATGAGACCAAGACACCACATTCCAGTCATATGGAATCTGATGCATATGTTCAGGAATTCAGAAGAAGTGCTGAAGACAATGCTATGCTGTGTTACTGCTGCCATGTCGAATCAAGATCAAACTTCCCTGCACATTCCTCAGACAAATACCTTTAATGTGTCTTCTGACTGACTGATTAATTCATTCAATGCTGCTTATTAGCATGGATGCTTGGTTTGGTTTAGTTGATTATCGCAAAACATACTAGGGCTGTCTGCCTAAAGGAAGAGATGTCTTTGTGGAGGACTTTAGAAGGGAAACTGGCTCGCATACACATTACACATGGAGTAAACCACGAAAACACCCATGCAGCCAGCTCATTCGCCAAATCAAACCAGGTCAGAACTACCAGTTTTCAGCAATTTTCCCACTTGGTCACTGGTGGGCCCAGCATGGACGCTATTGCTTGGATGTCACTAATCTTGATCATTTGCTTAACTATTATGCTGACACGTATAAGAAGCAATGCTTTACATAAGGCATTTTCAGTACATAACTGACAATGTAAAGCGATAAGTCTCATTAATTTCTAAAATAATATCTATACGTCAAGCCCAACTACCACTTCACATTCAAAATCTGCTTCAATGGATAGCTATATAATACTTTTAAATGTTTTAAATGATATTTAAGAGTCTAACAGACAACTATCTGTTTTTTATACTCTTTTTAACTCAATGGATGCATCATATACAAATTTGAATATAGCTGTCTTATGACTTTTGAGCATTTCTGTGACACAGATCTTTTATGGCAAAATATAAGGATATTCAATCTTGCATGCACTCATGCAAATTCTTAGAAATGTTATTTCTGAGCATTTATTTATTTAATTGTATAAATCTTGCAACCGAAAATGCGTTTACAAATTTGTAATTCTATTTTAGCTTTGTTATGTTTAGATGAAGATCACTGAATGATGAAGTCGATTACACTGCATTAAGATTTCTGAGCTGGCAAAATGATCAAATATCCATTTTCTGCCATTATAGGGTTGGAGTATCCATCTAGCCTTTTCTTATCATTTGCAAATGTAAATAATTTGTTGAAGAATGCTCCAGCTGATTTTGCAAGACAGCTGAAAGACTTTTTAGATACTTTTATGTAGTTAATTGTTTAGCGGATGTGCAAAATATAAATGAAAGGAAAATGTTTACCTCAAAGGCAATTGAGCTGATGTCTCTGGCTGGATTTAATCTTAGAGGATGCTTCAGTAATTCATCACATAAATCTGTAAGAAAATGTTTTAAGACTTACACGGTTCTGTTCAACAGATGAACTAGGATATAGTGTGCCTATGATAAACTGCTTAGAAAATTCCTTAATAAAAAAGATCACTTTTATTCCCAACTCAAAAAATGTTTGAATTAATTTCACTCTTCTGTAACCTTGATTCCTAAATTATTACTTCAAAAAACATGGTGTCTAAAATTAGGATGGGATGAAATTTTACCGACTGTGATATGCAATGAATTTCAAAAGTGGATACAACTCAGCTGCATAAAAAAATGAAAGATACATAGTCTTGTAACCATCAACACGTTTAGCACATTACATGCATTTTGTGGTGCTAGTCATGTGATTTTTGTTGCATATTTCTAAAGACGTAATTATTGATTGTATTCAATTTGAAGAAAATGATTGTGTCAGATTTCTCATGTCAAAATCTAGAATTGCTCCAACAAAAGCACTGCACTTCCCATCTTGAACTCATGGCAACTCTATTTGGAGCTCGTCTATATTCCTTGATCTAAAAGAAGAGGATTGGGCCAGTATTGAAAACTGAACAAAGGGAATTAAAAAACTCCGTAAATTAGAATGATGAAATCATGTACCAGGAAATATGAATACTGCAGATTTGATGTCAAGGGGTTATCTTCCCACAGAACTCTTAAAATTCCCATAGGAGAGCGTCCAGAATGATTGTATGATGTTCCTAAAAATTGCTCTTGTAATATTCATGTTTCTGAATTAAAAGAAGTAGAAAAGAAAAAAAAAACAAAAGACTAATATTGGTGTGAAAAATAGTGAAACGGAAATGATATTGACTTATCTGGCTAAAATAGTTTTCAAGATACCTTAAAATTGTAAGAATAACTGTATCTGACTAATAGTCTCAGGAGTCCAATCTGAAAGTATTTTAGGAGATTATAGCAAGAATACTTTGAAGGCTCTTTAAGTCTATATAGATGATCTAGAAATCCTTCAAATGAAGTTAAGCACTGTGGATGAAAATAATACCACAGTATATACATATCCAGTCATTCTTCTTTTTTAACATCCTTAAGTGGAACAAATGATAGTACACAAGCGCTTGCTTCATAAGCGCACTGGAAGTCTTTCACTTCTTTCAATACTTTTGAGTGAAGGTTTGGATTTCAAGGGGAATTAAAACTGTATGAAAACGCATTGTTTGTAGAAGACACCAATCTTAAGCTCTGAAAGTTCTTATTCCACCTCTATCAAAGATTGAACCCAGACGACTTTTACTTTCCAAGTAATGGGAATTGACCTAGCTGGACCCAATTTTTACAAGTTCACAAAAGAAGTGCTGAATTGTTATTTTTAAATGTGCTGTTTACAGAGTTGTTCACCTTGAACTGATTCAATCTGAGTTGCATTGCTTTTATCCAGCCCTAACGTAGCTCGAAGAGGAAAAGTCTTGGTTGAGCATCATTAAGTTACCAGGAGCTGAACACACTGCTACATGAATGCGAATCTATCATGAATAACTGTCCATTGGCTTTCTTATCAGAGGAAGTTGATGAACTGAGTGTATTGAAATTATCAACGTTTTTACAAAACATTTCAGGTAATGAGATAGATGATCTAAATCACATCAAAGCAGTTACTTTGGTTAAAAGATTAAATTATCATCACACTATAAGAGAAGAATTAAGAGTGCTGTTCAACGCGGATGTGGAATGGTTGTTTGATACAGAATATGTTGAACCGCTTAAATCACCTAAAGCCAGGGATTCTGATGCAGCTAAAATAAGAGATATTGTTACAATTGGTAATGACAACAAAAGGTCATTAGATTGGCCAATAACAATGTTTGTTGAAGTATTTCCAAGATTAGTAGGCGTTACTTGACTTGTAGTGGTAAAAACAGCAAATGGGTATTAATTAAGGCCTATCCAGAGACTCTATCTACTGGAAATTAACTGTAAGGCCAAAGGATCTATTGAAGAACAAGAACCTTTAATCCAGTGGTCTCAATATTTTAAAAAGAGAAAAATTTCTGAAGCTGAACTAGAGAAATATGGCATACAAACATGTTCTGTGAGAGTCATATTACTGAGAGAAATACTTGATCTTTATGAATTAAAAAACATTTTTGAACTTTTGGACATTCAATTTTGTTTAATGCTTGTAAAGCTCTCACTTTACAAAGATGGGAAGATATTAGAAATGCTATATCTGAGCCTTTACTAATTCAGTTGTAGGGGTCTGGCAATAGAAATTGTGCTTACAAATTTGTAATTCTATTCATCAATAAGCACAATGAAAACACAAATAAACACTGAACCTCTCAAAACAAGAAAAGATTAGCTGGCTCTTAAATTTTGGGAAAGGTCAAGATGCATCAATCACACAGACTGGAATAGTTGCAGACCAGCACCAGACTCAAGAGATCCCCATACTATGTTGAATGGTTAAAAATGAAGTACAACTTTAACACTGTCATACCAGAGACTCTCAAACATCATCAAGCTGTTTTACCAGCATTGCCTGTGAGATACATGTCCCTCCTGTAACAGACAGTGCTTAAGTATATGGCAATCCCAGAAGAAATTAGAAACCTGGCTCTTGAAATGATTCAAGCAAGGTACCCTGTAAAAGAATGGCTATATGTCTATACTGATAGATCCAGACTAAGCAGTTCTGGAATGGGAGCAGGGAAGCATTACAAACTCTCTGAATGCAGTGTCGCAGTTGGTCCAAACACCAGAAAATATTGTTGCATTTTACGGGTTCGTGGATTTGAGAGTATCCGATGAAAACACGATGCAGAACAATAAAAAGCACAATTTATTTACAAGAATCACTATTTACAACACAGTTCCAAAATTATCTTTAAAGGCGTCGAAAATCTACAATAAATACGCTGAAACAATCAGCAACACAGCTTCAGGCTGTAACTGTAAAGGTAGCTTCACGGCAACACTAAACTTATAATAAACACCGTGGAACAATCACCAATACACTGTCAAGCTATACTGTAAAGGTAGCTTCACGGCAAAGCACTATCTCGATCGCTTTCCGTTCACAAAACTCTCGCGTAGCTTAGCACTCACAGTAAGCAGCTATTCTCAGACTTCTCACAACTAATCACACTTAATCACACTACTTCACAATGCCGGCTCTCAGAAACGAAGGGGTTTATATAGCTTTTCTTTAGGTTCCACACGTTTCGAGAAATATCTCGACAGGAAGTTATTCTAGAAGCTTCCCGATTGGACCATGGGATATCGCCAATTTGGTCGCCAAATGGGCGATAAAGTCGCCAATCTGGCAACCCTACCATACACTATTTTATGGCAACCCTAGTGCTATGCCGGAAAGCTTACATACAGGCGCAACCGCCGAATTTTTCGCAACAATATGATGGGGAGATCATGGTAGTACAGATGGTGGCTAAAGAAGCAAGAAAACAGCAGAACCAAATCAGTGTTTGGTGTGTAGTGTTCCTCATTGGATCGCAAACAGCCATCACTGTTCTTGCAAGCAACACACCAACCGACTGCATTAGGACCCACAATGGAAGTGAAATCCTCATGAAACTTATCACTGATAGTTGGATCTTCCACCTATAATAGATTCCATGTTGGTATTTGCAGGAATGAACTGGTTGATGAGTAAAGTAAGAAGGGAATAACCCTCCAGCAATCAGATGCTAACCTCCTTAACATTGGCCAAACACATTATTGAAGTCTCAATTAAAAGCAAAAATCAAGAGTTCAAGAAAAGAAGCATGATGAGGAAAGAAATGGAAGAGCTTATTTTCAAAAGGTCCCATTCTAAAGACTCAATCCAAACCAGCCACATGGCAGAATTCAGGTTGTGCATGGGGTACGACTCTCTCCAAGGCCACTTGCACCATTTTGGTCTAGCAGACAGCGCCATATGTCCATTCAACAGGATTAAAGATTGAACAAAAAGTATCTGTGAAGTAGAAGTGAGCTTGCCAACACACCAACCTTGCAGCTTACAGTCATGGCCAACATACACTGGAAAGCTCATTGCCAAATGGCAGAACTGCCACGGTCTGGCATTGGCTTAATAAAGTAAGGATTGTGACACTATGCATACATCCCATACAGATATTTGCAAGTGTAGACAGGCATTATCTTACTAAATGACCACTGATATGTATGACAAAATTGGTAATATAACAGGCTGCAGGATATACTGAATGAATTAGTGGGTCATCAATGTTCTTCTACCGATAAATAAAGGGCACATGGATCACAAGCAATGGTTTTCCCAAAGATAACATGTGTGATGAAGGTATACTATTCCATAATAACACGATGATGATGTGGGATAAACAGTGCTGATCAAGTGTCCCTTATACACAAATTTTCTGCTCATTTGGCACAAGCAAAAACTGATTCATTACTGAATACAATATATCTGTGACATCTACAATACAATACAACCATAACTAGACTTTTAAACTCTTATTTACTTTCTAACTATTAGTTAATTGCATTATTTTATATACCTAAAACTGTAGTGTAGCTGTAAAGACATTGTATGTATGTAACTGTTAACATATATGTATCAGGATAAGTAATGCAGATCTGCTGGTGCTCGCATTCAGATGCATGCATTCTTGTAACTTGTTTCAGTTATATATAAAAGTTACTCTGTGAAGTTGAGTGACTTAATTAGTTAAGTGAATTAGTTCTCTTAACTTATTAATAATGCAATATAATGACATGTGTAGTTATCTAGTATACTATAGTGGTGTACCCAATATAGCACAGTGGTGACTTGTAAATGAAAAATCGGAACAAGCATCATCTGTTATCTATGTGCATCCAGAGGATATGTCATGAATTTATTAATTACAAGTATAAAATTAACAATAGTGATGCAGAAGAGATAAAAGCCACAGACATATTCAAATATTTTTTGCAATTTTTCTGGTTGCTCATCAGACTTGTGAGCAGGACATGAAGATAATATAGTGTTTTAAATGCATGTGTGTCGGAAATCTGTGTGGATTCTGACTTTTGCCTGGACTGTCCAAGCGTATTATTTTTCTCACTTGTTACGGTCAGTAAGTAATTTTTTTAAAAATTTCATATACCCTATCTGTATTTTTAAATAATTATTTCAAACTTGACACATTGCAATTCACTAGCTGCAATCTCTCTGTCATGGGGGCTCCGGTTTCGTTCAATAAATATCTGGGTTTTGGGCAACACTGTGTATTCACTTTTCAACCATTCCAAAATTCACTGTAGGGACCATAAATTGTGCAGCTCTCTCAGCAGGTGAGTGAACTGGCTGCAATTGTGTCATCACACCTCCCAAGAGATAAAAAATAAATAATAATAAAAAAATATATAAAGAGCTTAATTGCAGTCATTCCAGAGAATGCAGTAAAGACTCAGCAAATGACTAGTGCATTTATCATATGAATTTTGGATCTAATGCTAAAAAATATACACCCCAATACTGTTTCCAGCACCATTAATTCGGCAATTGCATTTGGGCCATAATTACGACAACCTGCAAATTGCATTCTTTTGAATGACCCTACATCTAAATTGAAACGTTTGATTGGCATGAGAGCAAATATTTCTGTCTTCTGATTAATCACACCAAACAGTATGTTATGAATAAGGAATTTGCTCTTTATGCTGCAAATGGAGCAAAAATCCCAACCTTTAGTAATTGACATCTGAGTCAAATGTATGGCAAAAGTACACTTGGGCTTTCGGAATATGTTTAACTTATTAATTGATGCTAAAAATCAATATATATTATAAAAGTAAGTATATAATGTGCGTGCCACTAAAACTCAGAAATGAGTTCCGGTACGATCAAGAGAGTTACATGGCGTGGAAGCCCTCTATACTGCATCCATGAAGAAGGTTTCAGTTTTTACTTGAAGGGCATGCTTTTGAAGATATAAGGGCTCGGAGTTTCATCCTCTAGAAATTTCTAAAACAGTCCAGAACATCCTGGAACGTTGTGGAATGTTCAGGAATAGTCTGAAGATAGAAACATCCTGGAACATCCCAGATCATTGTGTAACATTTCAGAATGTTCTCAAATGTTGTGGCATATTCTGGAACATTGTGGACCATTAGAAGCCTTTTTTGTATAGGTGGGGGTACCCATTGGTAGAGGTATATAAAGCAAGATCTGTCGTGGGTTCGAACGTCAGTTTTTTATCAATGAAGTGCAGCGAATGAATAAAAACAAACAGTGAAGTGTGAGTAATCAAAGTGATATAGTGACTGAATATAAATCGAAAATAAAGTGTGAAAAGTGTGTAAAGTGTACTTAGTGTATTTCTTAATAAAAAGTTGATTTGAGTTATATTTTATAGAATGCCCAAATGTAAAAGAGATCTCGCCAAATGGCGAAAACAAAAAGAACAGCGAAGAAATGAAACAGTCGAAGAGTATGAAGCATGTTTACATTCCCAACAAAGCAACGAGCACTGTGAGAAGCAGAGAACCAAAGAACAACAAATTAACCGAAGAAGAACATTTTGCTCAAACAGTGTTATAGACAAGCAAAGGCACATATTCTACTGACCACAGAACCGACCTCATTGAACTCAACAGTGATTTCTGCAACATAGCCATTACTGAAAATGAACACATTAACCAAATTTATCCAAACATTGTTTACAACTATACCAGTCTGGAGTGGCTATTTCAAAAGTCAATTTTGGCAACTAAAAATAACATTGTTGACGATATGATTTAATATTTAAAAGAAAATTCCTGGTGAAGAGAGAATATACAAATCGACTGCCATAATGATAAACGTTGAAGAAAGTGTTAATTTCCCTA
>KK115840.1:851568-894356 GCA_000611955.2 Stegodyphus mimosarum | reverse complement strand
CAGAATTTTTAAACTCTTTGTTATTATTCTCTGTCCACAAAGGCTTACCGTCAGAGCAAAAAATACATAAAATTACAAATAATTCCATTTCTGGTAATTAATATCCTGGTTATATTACTTTTTGAATAGATAATGGTAATTGGAATACACTAATATGAAATTAATCTAAAACACAATGCTAATATTTTTATTTAATTACTCCCTAATATTTTTCTCTCAAGCTAATTTTACTTCAATATCTGCTTACATTCCTGTATGATCCCATTGTTCACAACAGTTGTGATCCACCTAGAAGATCTACAATTCATCGTCGGGTACTACTTTTATTCAGTCTTTGAATGGCGTGAGTAAATGCTGAAGAAAACTGTTTCACCATGTAATCCATATAGAGCTCTTTTACAATAGAGCTCTTTTAGTGTGGAAGAATTTTATGCGGATTGTATTTTTGGTAGAGTGAACTTTCAGCCTCTTACCTGGTTAGGAAACTTGTCTCAATTTTCTGTGGAGCTCCTTCAAAATTAATTTTCCATCTCTAAGCAAGGTCAGGCATTTTTATGCAGTTGCCTCACAGATTTTTCAACCATTCACAAGAATATGCTTAATGAACACTTTTCCCACACAAAACTCTATCTTTCGTTCCTCAGTAATCCCAGGCTGAGGTCATAATTCATTTCACCAATGGTTGTGCATGCTGAAATATTTGGGAGGAACCACAGGTATGATTTAAATTTTAGTCAAAATGTTTAATTCCCATTTTATCGAATTTCTTTATTCCAGATAGAGATCATTCACCTCAATCATCAAATCTTCATATCAATAACTTTGCATCAAGCAATGAGAGATCAACAGAACACAAAAATCTCTCTTCTCCAAAGTTTCAGTTAAAATCACATATTGATATTGGTGAAATCTTTTTTCGTTTGTGATATTTTCTTGTATTTTTCAATTTCTTGTTTGATGATCTTTCTTTCTACCTTGCACTAAATTAGAATTGCCAGTAAATATTGCACTAAGCATTCTGCTGCTCGGCATATCTGAAATTTTTCATCCCTTCGTACTGTTCCCATGCAGCACCAGTTGCCACGTCTCTGAAGGCAGCATTACACTTCTTTAAATCTATTGATATTTTTTCTCTTCGATCATCATGTACATCTGACACATCCTTCATGAAAGGCTTAGTAGCTAAACAAAAAGTTATTTTATTTAGAATTTCAAGACGAGATGCTAAGTCATTTGACCACCTTTACCTTTTTTTAACCAACAGTTAGAATATGGTGGATCAGCACACCTATTTGGCAAGAGCTTAGGAATTAACTATTGTGCAGACATTTGCCGTGTTACAAAAGGCCTCCACATCGAACATCTTTGCATGCCCATAGAAATATGAAGAGTTATGCATTAATGTTATATCTGCATTTACGAAATAAATTCATTATAGTAGGGACAGGTATGTTTTCTTTCTGCAATATTACCCCCCCTGGGGTCGACATAAAAAACTCTGTAAAGCTAGTGGCTAGGATCAGTACCTAGGCAGTCTCAGCCACAGGGGTATACAAATTACGAACCTTGTGGTTCTGTGGGCTCCAGAAAGGTCACTTATTGGCCAACATGCGATCCAGCAAGTCTTAGAGCAGAGTGTTTCTAGTAGGCCGGGGGTAGTGTCCCAGAAATGCTGGGTAATGGCCGTCTGAGACAGGCAGCCCGAGTGACTGGTAGGTAGCAAACTGACGACCAGTGGCACCCTGTGAATGCAGGTGCGTTGTGCCAATCCCTCCAAGGTTCTGGGAAAGGGGTTGACCCTGGCTCCAGTTCTGTGGCAGGTGAGGACTCACAGTGCGATTCAGTTAACGGAGTGAGGAATGCCCAAAATTTGTTTGTTTGTTCTGTAACATTAGTTTTGATTTCCCATGTATTTGAAAAATAGCCCAAAATTAAACAGCTAGGTTAAAGAGTTCGGCTAGTAGACAGACGGAATATGCGCTTGACGAAGCATTTATATAGCCCTGCACGAACTACTAGATTTATTAGTAACAGGTTATGTATGTTATATTACTACTATTAAGTATGCAGTCATGAATCCGTTCCTTTCAACTTCTGGCTGTACACATGGCTGAGTGGATAAGGCAGGAATAAAATATTTACAAAACTACTTTTGGCGAATCACTATCTTTATTGTAGTCACATAAAAACCATTTCTTTGGCAGATAAGCCACTTGCCAGCAGGAAAGTCCAAGTCAAAGAGAGCGCAGCAATTCAAGGGAAGATGGAAGGAAGTGATGGTTTTAGTTCGAGTTTTCCTGCAAATGTTTCAAATCAATCCAGTGCTTTGAAGGTCAACAACCTTTAGCAGAAAAATGTGATTCGGCAAATTCTTCAGAAATTTTGTGCTCATTTCATTCAAAGGATGGAATATTATCAGAAATATCATTAAATGTGATATATCTAAAAGTGGTATTAAGTTCCAAATTGAGTAAATTATGTTTTAAAATAACTTTGCATTACAAGTAATTTTTTTTCATTTATAAGTAATTGTATTGTTTTATGATTTACTGATTATGTTCAGAATTATCGTAACGATTCAAGAGTTGGTTTTGAGAATTTTCAATGATACTCCAGAACTTCATTATCTATAAACAAATTTATCAGAACAATTCAAGAAATTTTAATGATGCACAGTGCACTGATTACTAAAAATTCTGGCATATTCTATTCAATGCCACACTGAAATACTGTATCAGACAGGGCCATCATCAGAGATACTGATTATTCAAATACCACTGAAATTGCAATCATATTTTTTTTTTTGGTGATTTTTTCTGTACTGGACATCAATAAAAGTAGATATTCTAAAGTTCTAGGAAAAAATGTTTAATGATTTTTTAGGTTAGGATCCAAAGATTCGAATGATCTCAGTATGTTGGGCTTTATGTTAATTGCATGGACAAATAAAATTATTTTTTAAGCAAAAGCCTAAACAAGTTAATAGCTTATTTACAAATACATATTCTTTCTTGAAAACAGTTTCTCTACAATGCACATTGTGTGTATCATTTAATTTATCCTTCATAAAAGACTGCTCATGAGTTAAAAAAAAAAAAAAAAACCTAAATTTTCTTTTAAATAATGATTTACAATTTACTCAAATAACACTTTTTTTATGTAATTGTAGACCAATGAATATGCTTCTGATGCATTTTACTTCTACTAAAATAAAACAACAATAATTATAAATGGAGATGTATAAAGGAAATCAAGAAAATATTTGGTTTCTCTATCTGAAGATAAAACGCTTAGTTGCCCAGTAGAAGAGTTACCAATTTTTATTTTCTTGGGACTTAACTTTTCTGAATACAAAACCATAGATATAAGATGTATTTACTCACATATATATGTAATCATGTTAATTACATACTCATTAATTCAAGTCAGAAGTTTCTTTATATTCAAAACCTGGATCATATATTTTTTAAACGATATTAGTTTAGACTTCCCTGTCATAGGGTATCATTATCCATCGAAGAGTGCTTCAGTAAGTCCCTTTCATATGGTTAAAGAAACAAATGATGCATGGCCTCTCTGCAGCGACTAGCGTCGTTTCAATTCCGTTACTCTTCCGAGCCACTATTCCGTCTCCTATGTCCAAGATTGCACCCAAGTATTTAATGGAAAAAGAGTATTTACAACATTAGATTTAGCTCACGTGCATCACCATATCCTCTTGTTAATCCAACTGATATTGGAAAAAAAAAAAACTATTGTAACAATTCAGTTTGCCTGAATTTGTTTTAGGCCATTTGGCCTCTGTAATGTGCAGCAGGCTTATCAGAAGTATGTACATCAGATGTTAGGTGGCCTAGATTTTTGTATACACTATTTGGTTTGGATGATATACTAATTGTGTCGTCAAATAAGGAGGAGCACGAGAGCCATCTAAGATAAGTTTCAGACCACCTCGAAGAATTTGGATTGAAGCTAAACCCAGCTAACTGTGTTCTAGGAAAGAACTGTGAGCATATTTGGGATAATACCGCTCCATAAAAAAGCTCAAACAATAACCAAATTTACAAAATCTGAAACTATCATAGTATTATAACATTTTTGGCAATACTTAATTTCTATCGTCATTTCATCCCAAATATTTCTAGAACCTAAGCTCCCTTGGATGAACTGCTAAAAGACTAAAACAAAAGAGAAAAACAGCCAATTCCTCGGGATGATACTTTAATGCAATCATCTGAAACATGTAAACATGAGCTTATGAATTCAGCAATTCTAGCTTACCATGCTCCTCATCAACAATTTATCTCTGATGGTCAATGCTTTTAACATTGCTAATGGTATAGTATTAAGTATATTAAATGATAAACCTCTAGCACTTTTTTGTGTGCAAACTAAGCATTCAGAGCTCCAGAATGGATTAAGCATGATTTAATTGGCAATAATAAAAGAAGGCGTTATCTTTGTTGTTGCAAAGCTTAGTTTCTCTAGAATGGCAACAAATCCACTATTCTCGTAAGTTTCAAATGTAAACAAATATGGCTGCCATATGAAAAATGATTAGGCTTAGCCGCACTTTAAACAACTTTTAAATTGTTGATAATTCTACAAATCTTGCATGCAGATTTATTAAAGGCATAAAAACTTTAACCAGAATAACATAATTCAATCATTTTTAAAGCAAAAAATGCACAATTTACCAATATATAAGAATAAAAAAACTGAGCTGACTGAGGCGAATAACAGAGTGGATATATATACATATACACATATATTTATATACTTTTGGTGCAGCTGACTGCAACTAAAATAGGAGGTGCACATCTACGTGTTATAGCAATCTTATATACACAATTTCAAAGTTCTGAGGCTACTCGTTTTTGAGTTACGCCAAATACATACATACACACGCATGCACAGACGACACAAAAAAAATCTCTTCGGAATCCCTTTTAAATCAGTTTTATAATTTTTTTGGGGAAAAAGAGTCCTTTATTATGTCCTTATATTCAGATATCATGCAAAAACATCGTTAAATTGCATTCGATTCGGTGCAGTTAAAATGGATATTTTCGTTGAAATACGATACCCGAAATTTTTCGTAATTACAATACTTCCTTTTTACTTTGTAAAAGTAAGTAAAATTTAAAAATTCTATTAAGTGCTGCAAGTTGCATTACTTTTCTACTCATTTTCAATTTTTAAATGCTTAAATTTCCTTCTTACATTTTCAGCAAAAATTTCTTAGTTCACTCAATAATATGAAATACAGAAGTAAAAATATCTCTCTCTCTTTCTTGTGCTCCCAAATCATTATGCAAAAATGCACTTCCAACTTTTAAAACCTGAAGAATGCATATGTGCAATGTTATCATCATGTAATCATTTGTAAAAACTTTATTTTTTACCATGATATTTTCAAAGATGATGTTTTTAAGCTGCAAAGTTTTTGAACTGCTTTATTTTCAACCATGATATTTTGTATCATGATGTTTTAGAACTGCAGTGTTTTCTCTTTGCTTTCTTTTCTCCCACGATGTTTTGTACTATGACGTTTTCTCCTTGCATTGTTTTCTCTGTAACGTTTTCATCGGATACCAAGATACCTTGCCACCTTTACAGATAATTTTTCTCATTGGTTTGAAGTGCTCACACAATGGACAGCAAGAATCATAGTCCAAGAAATTATAACTATGGACCAAGGAAGAAAATTCGAGTCTCATTTAATTTTTTCATTCAACAAGATTTTAGGAATTTGCTGCATTCAAAATTGCTTGTATCACCCATTTAGCAATGGATTGTTTGAACGAATTTACCGGACCCTTAAGCAAGTCTTAAAGCATCATTATTATATAAGCTGGACAGTAACTGTTACCAATTGTCCTTTTTGGCCTCTGCTCAGCTTTCAAAGAGGACCTTGGTAATAATTTGTTCTGAGATGTGATATGGGACAACGTTGTCCTCACTAGATTTCTTAAAAGCCCTGTAATTATGCACTGCAGATGGATCCTGAAGTTTTCTCCAACATCAGTACAATACCATGCGGGGAATTAACTCCAGCTTCTACTTCTGCACACAATAAAATTTTCTGTTTTGTGCACCCCTCCTTAGAGACTGGCTTTTACTTTTTTTTTGCACAATTATACAGTAAAAGAACACTTGAAACAACCATACAATGGTCCCAGCAACACTGTCAAATGGACTGGTAAACATTTCATTCTTATAAATGGAAAAGAATCCATTATTGGAATTGACCATTTAAAGCAAACCATCACTACTCAGTACGACATATCATTGACTGCAGCTATCAAGAGATTATCCTTGTGTCCATAGAAAACTATATGTTTCCGGTAGAGTAGTGAGATTTAATTCTTACTACATATGATATGTCAGCACCTACAGTACGTAGGAGAAATAGTATGGTGCTTTAACTGCAACCAGATTTTTGAACTCTTATTTACTTTCTAACTGTTCATTTAACTGCATTATTTCATATATCTAAAAACTGTAAAGAAACTCTATGTGACTGTTACCATATCTGTAACGTAGTAAGAAGTATAATTCCACTGGTGCTCACATGCACATGCAAGCATTCTTGTAACTTGTTTTTGTTAAATATGATACCTGTTATGTTGTGAAGATGACAAGTGATTTAATTAGTTAAGTGAATTAGTTCTCTTTCATTATAACAATGTGAGTAGTCTGGTATACTACAATGGGATACTCACAGTGGCGTAGCTAGGGTGGGGAAGGGGGCACATGTGTCCCCTTGCGTAGCATCCATAGGGCGCCAAATTGATGTTACAAAGTTTTTCCATTCTTGGCCCATAGAAAGGAGCACAAAATCTCCATTTGTCCCAGGGCGCTGAAAATCCTAGCTACGGCTCTGGATACTCAATATAGCACAAACCTCTTATCCAATACATTCCAAGCTCCATGAATGTAACACAACAGTAAGCATTCCTATCAGTATTCACAGATTAGTGGTAGATACTCAAGTGTACACCAACAATACAGTTTAGTCTCAGGAAGATGTTTTCAAAATATTGCGGAGATGTGAGTTAATGGTTCTAAAGACAGATGGCATAGTTATCACTTATTTATAACAGATCTCATAATTGCAGGATATTTTTACAGAAGTTATCATCTTAAGCCTGCCGTTGACTAATGTTGTTATGAGTGTTATGGACCATTGATGACATCTGTTAAAACCACTGATAACCTGATAACATCTAGCTCTGACATCAGTTCAATCTTTGCTAGGCCATTCTTCAGCCTTATTTTAAGGTGGTGATATGAATGTTATTGATTTCACTGAGTTGCTAATACCTTCACTGGATGGAATATTGAAGGCATTTTAATTTCTTATTACATTACACAAACTCTGTGTTCATTAGCAACACATTTTCTGTCATTTGAAAGCTGCGCTTTGAAATTATTGAATAATTTTCTAGATGCATGCATTTTTTATGCATTACATCAAAAAAAGACTCACAAAACGAGGGGAATATCCCTCCAAACATTTTGCAAATTTTAATAGCAGAAAGTAAAAATTTTAAAATGTTGGAATTCCTATTAAACCAAGTCCGAACATAATAAGGATCAATATTTATGTGATTAAGTTTTATGTAACATGCTGGGAACACAGACATCTAGTTATATTTAAACTAGTTACAGTTTCTAGTTTAAATTCATATTTTGTTTTAAATATAAGCAGTTTTTTATGTGCATGCACACATTTTTTATGAGCATTAGCTGTTTTGCTTACAGGTGCAGAAGCCGGGTGTAAATATCTATCCATACACTATATTAAACAATCATATGGGAATAAATGAGTGGATCAAAAAGTTCCTGCTTTAACTATGTAGTGTGTCAATAAACGACAGCACAAGTTTCTGCTGGCAGCTATAGAGACCTTCAGTTTTGATAAGGCAGTGTCCCAAGAGATATCACTGTGCTAAGATTGGAGGTTGCTGCAGGAGTGTATACTCACATGTGTGCAGTGGTCTGCGATTAGGTCAAGGACAAAAAGGTCGAAAAAGAAGTCAATGTGAAATTCTACATTAATACCATCATTGAATATGGTCCGGCAATAACTCTTACATAATGCTTTAAGTTGCCTAAGCACTTTAAAGGTACACTGCGCAAAAGAAAAAAATGTGGAGGGGCAGTTCAATATTTCCCATTCTACTGAGCTGATTGATGAATAGATTTATATACAGCATTGTTGTAATATAAGTATTTTGACAAAAAATTGGACTTTTTCTGAAATGACATGCCAATTTTTTTCCATATTTCAATTCTAGAGCTCAAATTATGGCTAAATATTACATTTTGTAAAATTTGATATGAAATTTATGGAGAAATTTAAAAATTTATATTGGTGCATTTTTTTCAGTCTGCGCCAAGAATAATTCACTTGGTGAACTTCTTAATCTATAGCAACCTATTTTCCTCTCCTTTTTCTTTACTGTATATGAGTGGGAAAAAAGGTCACATCCATTACTTTCAAATAATATTAACAAAGTGTGCAAATCATATTTGACATTATTATCGCTTGTAACAAACATGCCAAATTTCAAAACATGCCAATGTGTAAATTCACATATATATCTTAGGAAATTTTGAATAAAAAACTCTAATTTTGTACAGGCGTACTAGAAATACATTTATTTTAAGATGATAATAAAAATTTTATAGGTTATAATAATACAAAAATTTTTTCAAAATTAAATTCATAAAAAATATTTAAAAATACAAATTTAAAAAATAAATCATAAAAAATGGCCCTGTTTTATTTGGAATGAACCTAAATTTAGAACTATGAAAGGAAGAATCAAATAAGTTTAATTAAAAAAAGAGATAGTAGTAAATATATATCAAATTCAATTAACACTGAGGAGCTAAAACTTTGAGAGCTAATTTTTTAAAACCTACGAGTGCGATGTTTTACAAAACTTGGCAGTTTGGCATAATTTGAGTTGTACAATCAATATATGGAAAACAATTGGCATGTCATTTCAGAAAAAGCCCGATTTTGTGTCAAAATACCTATATTAGAACATTGCTATATATAAATCTAATAGATATCCAAAGTCATACTTTCGAGACAAGAAAAATGCAAGTTGAATTTCGTCAATTGGCCCAGTAGAATGGGAGATATAGAACTGTCCCATTTTATTTTTTGCACAGTGTGCAAAAATACCTTTTGAAGATGATGGGTGATGTGGAAGTTCTTCCATGAGCTTCATCTTTGAAAATGAGAGATGAATTTGGAACTTTTGCATGTCGAATGTTGGTGAATGATGCAGATATTGTATCATATGATTCAATCTACCACACAACATGTGCATAGGATTCTCCATGACCACAATAAATCTTGTCATTAAGCATTCATTATTTGCAAATTTCTAACCGACTGTAACAAGTTACTGCTTCCAAACCAGGCCTACTTACCAGATTTAGCGCCTGCTAACTTCTTCCTTCCCTGAAGGATAAGATGCAGCTGAAAGGTCCCTATTTTCATACTGTTGGCAAGATCCACAATGTTAACACAGACTCTAATGCATACAAGATTACAAAAACACCACTATAATTTTTCCTCGGGCTAACACAGGGATGTTTTTTATCTATATTGGATGCTATAAATTTGAATAATTCATTGTATTTACAACAAAAACAGAAGAGATTAGGTTATTTGGAAGCAGGAGATGTGAAAAATGAGCAATGCCCTCGCTGGGACTCAAACCTCTCGAATACACGCCGACTGTGTTGGCCATTGCACCATGAAGGCATGCTAAGAAGGTGGAAGAATTACCATGCTCCCCCTTTTAAAGGGTGATTGGGGATTTGGGGACCCAATTGCCAAATGCTGGTGGTGGAGAATCATCATCCACCACCTTTTTTAGTTCAGGTGATTTTTGATGCTGAAAGACGTGAAAAATGAGCAATGCCCTCACCAGGACCCCAAGCCTCGGACTTCTTGAATATGTGCCAAATGTGCTGGCCATTACACCATGAAGGTATGCTAAGAAGATGGGAGATAACTTATAAGTTATTTTCATTCAATAAAAAAAATAATGTCTGCAGTGGTGTGTCTCAGAAAGATTACTGCCTTCATCGAAAGCATGTTCACAGCAAAAAACAGAGAAGAGAAGATTTTGATGCTGCTGATTAAGAAGCACGGGAAATTTTGGAATTTTACTGATTTTGATTTTATTTTCTCATGTCTTTCTGAATTAGGTTCTAAATGTCTTACTCTTTTGTCTATAATTAGATATATATATTGAAATGATAATTTAAAATTAAAGGATGAAGTTCTAAAGGGATTAAAAAAACACAAACAAATTCAAAATTGGATATAAATTTGAGAGTGTGAGTACATGCAATTGTACAGAAATTGTTGTGTAGCAATTTTACTGTAAGAATCATACATTTTACAATTATGCAAAATTTTATATTAAATAAGATTCAATGATTAATACCACTTTACATATGCATTTTTGCTTGAGATGTGTCACTTAAGCCAAGTCATGACCATTCCACAATCATCAACATGACCTTCTCATTCTCACTGTGTTGATCTCTCACATTTTATGATTTCTCATGCAATTCGAAAAATTCATTTGTATAAAATAGTACAAGTACAATGTCATAAAACAGGACGCTTCTAAATTATGCTATGACCATTATTTTTGCCAATTTATGTTCATGAGATTGACTCAGAATGATTTATTTACATTAAGTGCCATAATGCAATACACAAATAGTGAACAATACAGTGCCTTTTACAATGTTTGATTTCCTTAATAAATTTTAAAATTCTTTTTCATATTCTAATGCTTTTTCTAAGGCAAGGAAGTAATGTCTAAGAAATTTCAGGCAGCTTTTTTAATGCTTCAAAGAGCAAAAAGTAAACCTTTAGGATATGAAAAGAAGTGAGCGACAATATATTTAAAACCACACGAAGTTATTAAAAAGAATCAAACATTTGATGACTTTAGACAGAAGCTGATGAGCAAGATTAGAATGGAAATACCAAGGGCCTATTAATAATGTCAATCCTATTACAGTTAAAATGAAAATTATTACCACTAAGAGCATAATAAAGTTGAATAATACAGTTCCCTACCTTACTGATGAAAGTGTTACAATTACATTTTCAAACATTAATGAGCTTGCAAGCCTCTTCCTTGATATAACAGAACTTAAAGATGAATATTGGATTCCCTGATGACCTTTTAAGAGAACTTGATTTTCATGATGTTCTGAGAGAAAATTTCTTATCAGTTGCAACTGATGGGGCAGAAATAATGTTTGGCTGAAATATATATATACTTAAATACCAGTTTCTCAAAATTTTACTTTGGCATTTTGCTAATCATAAATTAGAACTTTCAGCATCAAATACATAATGAGCAATCAAAATGTTTCAGCTTGAGGGCATCCTTGCAGTGTGTATGCAAATTAATGCATCACTGATGCGGATATATACACAACGACAACCTGGCATGAGATTACTGGAGCATTTGTCTATTTCAAAGAGTGTGTGGAAAATGCTTGAATGTTAATAATGGTGACGTTATTACCAAATGCATCCAAACAGGACCAATGCTCTGTTATTCTTGATATTCATTGGAAAATGAAGAATGTAATATAAGCATGCCTGTTGAAACTGATAAGTAAGAACTGAACTGCAAAATGGCACTCTATGTTCAGCGAGAGTCGCATTCAACATATAAGTCAATCTGGGAGGCCCCCCCATCCACTGCAGACAATAACAAGTGGGCAGTTGATGTTGTGATTAGGGCGGAATGTCCCATATTTATTCATGCGCACTCAAAGGATCTCGACGTAAGCTTTGCTAGCATAACGTAAGCATTTTGCTAGCCTGCTGAATAACACATTATCCAATTATTACTGAAATTACTATTATTACTGAAAGAAAATTAGAATGATCTCTGAAAGCATTGTAGCTCACTGGCATATTGGATGCTACAATAAATATTATTCCTGATTCTGACATTGAACTTGTGGTTGCACTGCAGCATCTGTTCCAATACGATTCTTAATATGTGTACAAATTTTATTTTATAATATTTGCTACAGTCATGTCAAAATAAGCATTTACATTTTACATATTAATTGCCTTTACTCATGATATGTTGGATAAAACATTATACAAACATACATATTGACAATTTGAGATAATAATTATAATATTATTACTATTAAATATCCAAACATACACGAAATCAAATTCACATTTGGAAAAAACTATTTACACAAATTTCTGCATCACTTCAAATTGATTGTTCTTTAAACTTCTAAATAAGTTAAAATATAATAGCTAAAAAAGAAGTTATAATACTACTTACATTAATGCTTAAAACAGCCTTGTTTCAAAATGAGGATATATATTTTTTCATAGCAGACACTAATCAAAACACTTGGCCCAAGTCAACTGCAAAAGTCAATCAGATCAGAAAATTAGAACCACAATCTGTTTCTTTACAATTTAAAATGATAGAAATAGATCTCATAAGAAACATTACATACTAATTTAAAAAAACTACTTTCAGTTCAAAAATAATAATAATAATTACACAAAACTTGCTTTAAATGACCTTGATTAATTTTAATAAACTTGAAAAATAGTATGCTATGCATGAAACACTCAGAATTTCATTGTTTATTTTCCTTATCAGTGTAAAATATTTTTGCATGATGATACACAATTTACATGTGCAACTTCACATGAAAAGATTTATAATAAGTCTACTATATATTTTTCCCATCATTTCAGAATTTTCTAAAAAGAAAGATATTTTAATTTTTAAACAAATAACATTTGTTGATGCAAAATATTCTACATGAAGAAATAAAATTCCATCATTTACATTACAGAAAACATAAATTTGGTACATAAAAGAAAAAACTCAAATATGTAGACTTTTCAAATAACCAAACTAGCTATAATTCTAGTTAATATGGAATGTGGTGTTTTCTCTTGAAAATGGATATTATTATCAGGTTTATTATAGAAAATTTTTTAAACTTTAATATCTTCAAAATGCATACTTGAGCATCAAATATGAAAGGCTTAATAAAAATGTATTTTAACCATGTATGTAAAAAGAAAGACATACACTTGCATTCAAAGAAGTGATAAAAAGAAAAAGAAATTATACTAGCAGTCAAAAAAATTACAAGAGTCAATTAAAAAAAATAAGTAGTAATATATGGTGTTTTACCATAGCAGAGAGACTGTAATGTCCTCATTCTCTAGAGATGCATGTTAATACAAGGATAAAGACGACACAATATAGTTATTTTTACACATACTACCTTCATTAGATAAGAAAATATATTAGATTACCACATATACATAGTTCATTGATTAATATTATTTTTTAATGTGGGAGAATGATAAACTGACAATTCAGGTGCAAGCCATCACATTGTTAAAAACCTGAAATTTTAAATAAAAATTAGACTGTAAGTAAACATTAAAATTATAGCCATGCATTTTACAAATCCTTATCAGATGAAAAAAATACAACTTAAATTTTAATGAATAATATTAGATATCACTTCAAATATATAAAATCTTATTAACCTTCCAGCACAATTTTTTACCAAAGTGAAGAATGCGTTTTTAAGTTTTGTATTCATGACGAAAAATAGACGTTTAAATATAAAACTACACTGACTACATAATCACACTAAACTTCTAAAAATGACTCAGCAGGATAAATATGACTAAAAACAAAATGCTCAGATGGGGATAAACAGTAAATTTTGTTATATAATTTCATTAGCAGAGCGCTTAATTTTTAAAAACAAACGCACATGGTAATCTTTGCTTTATTTACACGGATATTCAGATAAGCGCCAAAATTATTTCTCGTAATTATTTCTTCAGAGAGAAGTAAACTCTTCAAATTAAAAGAACAATAAATACAACTTAGTAATCAATGATTATTAATCTAACTCCTAAAAGAATAAAGGATAACACATCAAACCTATGACAAATGTAAACAATCGAGAGTAAATGCACCAATAGTCATACTCAAAATTCACCAAAAGTTAAAAGATTTGAAATGCATCCGAAACCGCTATATTTTTAGCTGCAAAGCATATTGACTCTTCGACCGATATCATAAGATTAGTATAGCAGTTTGAACCTCACAAAAGGGAACAAATTTCTTGAACACAACTCGCAATTTCAAATTCACGGACGACAAAAATTTTTACCAACGCAGTCTGATAGCGAGGCTACGTAAGGGATGCTGGGTCACGTGGACAATTAGTTGTCATTCGTCTTGGGCAAAGATGGCTGCGAATGTTCAGTCTTTGGTACAGTACTGGAAAAACTTCGACTTACCGCAGCTGCAGGTAGGCTTTTAATATTGTATTTACAATACAAATTTGATTTATGAATATCTGAAGTCCAACCATCCCGATTTAGAAAGCTGGAGACTGTACCGAAGCGCCGCTTCGGTTGGGAAAAAATATTGATAGGTTATCAGCAGATATCGATGCTTCTCTCTATCCTCCGGTAGAGCTGAGATGAGTAGAGCGGCTTCTCTTTGTTGCTCTTTTCATTGCCACTGACATGGTATAGATGTGATAGAAAAAGATCTGCAGACTTTTTTTCATAAGTGCACAGTGTTTCGCGACGTCCCAAATTTCAGTACTTGTGTGCATGACAGGATCGTTCCCATGTGCACTGTAGTTTAAAACTCGCGCAGTGAAGTATCGTTAAAAATTTGAGATCCTGCGCCGGCAGTCGGTAGGATTCATGCCGAGTTCCGATGCGAGTGCTGCCGCGTATATATCCTTCCTTTTGCGGACGGTACCACTTGAGTAGCGTCATGAAAAGGGGAGTTATGGTCAAATATAAGTCAGTGCACGTCTTTTTAATGTTATTATACATTACTAAACGTGATTATTAGTGGGTTAAATATTAGATAGGCAAAACATAATATTCCTTTCCCATTCATGAAATATTAGAGTGAAAACTGAATTTAATACCTGGTGATTATGAGTGCGTATAATGTACTTCAAAATTTGGAGCAATAAAAATTACATTTTCTGTCTTACTATTCGTTATGAATGATAAAAAAATTCTGAAATAAATAAGCAGCTTTATGAATTTGAAAATATGTTAAGTCATTACTGAAATAAGTAACTCACGTTAACTCGTTAAGTAATTAAGTTGAAAATTGTTGTAAAATTGCAAAATTTTAACGGTCATTTGGATTTAAACAAAACAAACAAACAAACAAGAATCGGCTGTTATTTGGAAATTTTAATGACAGTAATAAAAGCTTAATTAAAACAATTTTGATACTGAAAAAGAAGTTTGGTATATTCCGAAGGGCAGCGTGGTTTTGTTTTGGAAGCAGAATTTATCTTGTATGACAGCGTTTTACTCACGAAGAAAGATCATTCTGTGCTTTAAAGTTTACATCCTTTTTTTTATCATAAGTTAATATCAAATTAAAATTACATTTCGCAAAAATTCGTGTCGACTGCAAGGTTGCAAGAGAAAGTTTTATAGATCGGTAAAAATCGAAGGTCAGTATTTAATCTTTAGCTGATTTTCCTGATTGCTTTGAGTACGGGAAAATGTTTACTCCAGTCCTTTCCTTGTGCTCGATTTTCTTAGAGTGAATCTTTTGGTCTTTTGAACCTTGTCTGATTTCGCCAGAAACTGAACGAAAAGCAACAACAGGGGAGGAAATAAGCAGTAAATTAAAAAATGGTAACAAATGTTGAGATATATACGTTAAAAGAAATATTTAGAAATTTTGCTAATCATCAAAGTGAAATTGCTTAAATCTGCAATTTAATTCGTTTACATGGGCTACTAAAGATGTAGACTAGACGAATAATTTTTTTTTCATTTTATAAACTTTGATAATTTATTTTACCCCCAAATTAATGATTCGTATTGTATTTAACATTTTCGTTACTGTGGTATTTCGAAAGCGAGCGTTTTGGGTACGTATCTGTTTGCTATTTATTTGCTTTGTCTCCCCTGTTAAAATATACGGCTAAAATCATTTAATTGTTTTTAAAGCTATGTGATACGCTTTCTATTAAGTTTTTCATAGTATTATGAAACCATAGAAAATTAATATTTCATACATGATCTGAGACCGATTCATCGTATTTTTTGCATATTCATTTTTAAAACTACTAAACCTTTCAATTTAAATTACATTTTTTAAATATTAAAACGCTCTTTAGTCTCTTCCATAGCTTTTCTTTTTTAACAGTTTCCTTTCTGGGAATTAAAAAATGTCAGACAACATGGTATTAAATTTTCCAAACATAAAAAATATGCCTCTTAGATTAGGTATTTCAGTAAACAAATGAATAAAATGTAATGAATGACACTCTTTTAAAAACGTTTTTATTTACAATACTTGCTTTAAAAATAAGAATGCTGATATAAAAGATAAGAACAATTTATTTAATTTAAAGATGGCCAATCGGCAGTATCGGCCTAAGGTATGCTCAGAGGGTCTTTTAAATTTTTATCCTTCATCTCCAAGTGAATTAATACGAGTAACAATAACATTAAGTTTCGACCAGTACTATAGCGCATTTTGTTTTCTTTTTGGAAAAGAACTGCTTAGCACGCATCGTCTTATAACGGAATCGATCCACATTATCGTAAAAATAAAAAGATTTAGAACAGTTTACTTATTTTTCAAAACTTAGGCCATTTTTCTTCTGGAAAAAGAAAAATTCGACAGATGATATTATTTAGTTCGGAAGAATTGAATGGTTTAGCTTCAACTATAAGAAAAGCACATTAAAATTTATACGGTGATTAAATGTACGGGTTTAGAATAGATCGATGATATACATTTCATGAACATCATAAAAACAGTAAGCATATTGCTCTTTTTACGGCAATAAGAATTACTGAGTAGTTATTGAGCTTAACTTCAATAAAATATGATAACCATTGTTCTTTCACTTCTAGAATATTTTATTCCAACAAAGTTTCGATGTATCCGAAGAAAATAGTTTGGAACTGGAACTTTGTGTGCTTCGCTTCCTGCTTTAAATTATATTTCACTCTTTCAACGTTTTTAAATCTAGCTAAATCTACGAAATGTGTATAGGCATTTATTTGTCTTTTCGTAAAAATACTCAAATTTGAAAATCTACAATTACTTCGAAATAAACTGAAGTAAATTAAACGCGTCTAATAAATAAATATCCGAGTATTAAATCCAATAACTTCATTTCAGTCGAAAACTGAGCCAAACAATAAACTCGAAAATAATATTAATTGTCCAACTGTTGAATTAATGAATGAGAGTTAAAAGTCTTTGCTTATTTAAAGACGGAAGTGATTTGTTTATTTAGTAATTCATTTATATATTAAATACTTGAGTATTGTAAGAAATAATTTTTATTATACATGTAAGCACACGGAGATGCAACATTTGAATCTTGAGTTATCTAAGGGAAATAAATATTCTTAAATTGTGATTAGTTAAAATCGCAACAATCAGTATTATAAAATGTTTTAAGATATTAATTTGTAGGTGATGTCTATGCTAGGGAATGCAACGCTTTCAAAACATGATGTAGCGCTTTTCAAATTACACTGAAAAACTATCGAATTGTTTTAGCAAATAAAATACCTGAAGCTTCGCATCTGACAGAAACGCGTCAATGTAGAATTTAGAATTAAACAAAATAGCAACTTTAGATTGGCATAGATTTTGAATAAAACTCTATAAATTTTGAGAACGATTAGACCTACGCGCTTCTTAGAAAAATTTTGCTTGCTTCAGGAATGAAAATAAAAAAGAGTAAAAACTGCAAAACGTGTTTGCTTTTGATAAAGAGGGCCTCTATCTTATCGACCTGGAAGTCGATGGAATTTCGTCCAGAATTTATGCCAAATTTTTTGCCTAACTTTAAAACATTAAATTACTCGATTGATATTTAATAAGGAAAGGAAGATATACTCAAGAAAAAATTATTGCCATTTCAATTTTTATGCATATAACTACTGCTGTTAATTTTGTTATTCGTGTAATGCGAGTTTGCAATATTTTTCGATACTTGTACCTTATTCCAGATTGGGAGCTTTGGTTGGCGCAAGTTAGATTTGGCGATTACATGAATGCTGACTATTGCGAAGGCGAGTATGAATGGCGATGTGTCTGACGAGTTTTTTCTTTTCTTTTTTTTTTCTTTTAAGTTTCTGAAAGGCACCGTTTAGTTACCGCTTCAATATAGATTCAAAAGCAGTTGTTAGATATGTAACTATAAACAATTCATGTAGCTTCTATTTCAGTATTCGGTAAATCTTAGAGATCTGTGATGAAAATATCACATTAAAATGTACACGCGGAAAACTATAGCTATAAAGAGACAGACATTTATTAGAAATATATCGCCGTTTTTGGCCCCTGTTGAAGCTGACACGTGGGGATAAGGAGAAAGTGCCCTTTCTCTCTTTTAATATTATTTAGATTTTGCCCTTTCGGCTTCTCTAGAAGGAAACAAATGTTGCGATTTAAATAACGTTGGTTAATTTATTTAAAGGAATTAATTTATTTTAATGCTACTGAAATGAAGTTCTAGAAACAACATATGATTAATTCACCACGGAGCGCGTTGAGTTTAAAGTTTTAAGATGCACTAAATATCGTTAAATATTTTTTTAAACAAAAAATTGGAATTTAAGTTTCAGAAATAGTAATCTGGGTCTTAATGGTTCGGAGCGCTATTGAACCTTCTAAGTTCTGCTAATTTGCTAGGCTATAATGCATCCATTCTTATTTATAAATATCCGTTCTATGTTGCGTATTAACTTGACAATAATTTCAAGTGCTGTCGAATGCCCCTGTAATGAACTATAACCAATAGTCATTAGTTTTATAGGAGCTAGGAGCTCTGAGAACTAGGAGGATTTAAAAATTTAAAGTAATAAAAAGCGTCGTTCGAACAGCAGAAAAATTTCATGAGTAAGCGTAAAGGTATTGAACGTTCTGAAATGTAGATAGTTTGCAATTCCGTTGATAGTTTAGACAGGATACGGCCTTTGATATTCTTGAAAAATTATCCAGAATCCAAATTTAGTTTAAAATTTCTGAAGATTTTGGGTTATAAAATTTTGGCATTAAAGGAGATTAGGCGAAGAAACAAATGCGCTATTGGATTATAATTTGATTTAAAATTTAATTATTATTAAGTTATTTTCGTAGAACAACAGCAGAAAAATATTTCTTTATCTTTACGGATGATGAAGCCTTCATTTTGAAACTGATAATTGATTTTTTTTTTTTTTAAAGCTTGAAACTTTTCTTTTTTAATGTTATGAATGAAAAAAAATATCAAATATTTTTTATGAAATAAAGTGGCAATTACTTATATATTTTGTTAACTGGTTCATAAAAAATATTTTTTTAGTAAAAATTTTTCACCTTTCATTCCTAAATAGGATCTAGAACCACAAACGTGTTTAAAAGCGTTTATATTCATTTACTTCCTTTCACACTAAGAAAACTCGTTTACGCTCTGTACGTTCCTTTTCACTGCAACTGTAAGCGTCATACAGAGAAAACGAAATACAGGAACTTTTTCCTCTCGCCCTTCAAATACAATACAGACATTTTCATGCTTTAGTAAAACAGAGCATCCTTTAATAATCCGTTCATTAGTATAAAAGTAAATGTTAAGAAAAAAACATAATAAAAATATAGTAATATTGTGAAAGTTTGTTTATGCAAAATTTATGATAAAATATTGATTATGAAATTTTGTATGTGTTTCTAGCGATGTTTGAAAGCCGGCATTCTATAGGATATCTAGGCATTTTATGGAATTCCGAAAACTGGCGTCTGTGTGAAACCATTAATATTTCATAAATTTTCTAGTCATTCTACGGAATGCTAAATGACAAGCGGGCAAAGTATGAAATACATCAATGTTTTGTTTTGAATGTCCACGTATTTAATACATTCATACATAAGCCATGCATTTAATGCATTCATTCCATAATTCCCTATATTTCATACATGCATTCATTCCAAAATTCCCTGCATTTCATAAACTGTAATTCATTTTATTCTTTAACAAGATAATGCATAAATTTTGTTTTGTACAACTTTCATTTTTACCTATTTTGAATAAAAGTTTTTTAATGGCATGCTTTCATTATTTTTTTCCAATTAATATTTGCATTTTTGAGGAATGCAGGTATTTTAAATAATAGCCTTATCATGACCATTTTTCGCACTTTGCCTAAATATGAAAGTAATAGTATATGCCATTCTGCAGAATGCGTAAGTATTATATACAATGCCTAAGGAAAATATATAATAATTCTCACATTTCTTGCTCTGTCTGAAAACGCCAGGCATTCTTTTAAAATGCATAGATATTCTATAGAAACTGCGTTCCATACATTTACGGTAACATAACAGCTGTAGTGGAGTATAAAATTACATACAACGCATTTTTTAAATATGTTATATTTTGGGTAAATATTCCTGTTACATTAATTGCAAAAATGGTTTTGGAAGGTAATGAAAAAACAGTTCGTTAATTTTCTTGGGATTGAGAAAACAGTTCAGAAAGGAAAGAGAATGTGGAGCGAAACAACAAATAATAGCTTTTTTATTTACCATAATTAACAAAAAAAATCAATAAATTATTCTGTTCGAATATCACAAAGCAAATTATGGTGGAAAAGAGCCTAAAATTTGAAATTTTAAATTGCATAAGGCGAACCTTTAGTTTATAGAACTTTCTATGTATTTTAAGAGAGTATTGAGCAGGTTCTTCTTCTCCAAGGAACAAAAATATTTGCGATATTTTCAAAGAATATGTCACATATATCGCAAACGCAAAAAAACGATAAACAGGATTGAATAGCTGTGATGCCCTTGGCTGAATAAAATAGGAAAGAAAAGATTCAATATTTGAGATGCATAGAAATTTTACAAATTAAAACATACCGTTCAGTTTTGAGTGTTATAATTTGATTGTTCAGTTTAGACCCAAGTTCGGTCATTATTTTCTGTATCCCTCCTGAGTTGGGAAGTGGCTGTATATAATTGTGGTTTAATAAAAGAGGATTTTAAATCCTTCTTAAGTGCAGTTCTTCTACCACTTAACCACAGTTTTCTACCACAGAACATAGCTGCATTCAGCTCCCTGTTCAAGATCAGGACTTAAAGTATTTCACGAATATGTTCGCCAAGAATATGCACCGAACACTCAGTCCTGACAAGGCAACAGATTACATCTGGGTGACATGGACTGCACGTGATTACGTGGCGTTTAACTGCTGCTAGAGAAGCTAAAGAATCATTCTTGCTCTTACTTTTGCGAGTGATGAGAAAGGCTACTGCTCTAAGCGAATCTGACAGAGGGCTGATTGTAATGACTCGAAGACTCGCTATGAGTAATTCCGAAACTGCACGACTCGTAGATTGTTCACAATCTGTCGTTGTTAGTAGAGTCCGGAAAATTCGGTACTCTATAACCCGGCACTCCGAATAACTCGTCCACACCCTGGCAGTTCGAAAAAACGCCCCGCGCAGGTCCATTCAAGATCATTACCCTTGTGCATGCGTCTATTTCTTCTTGCGTTCCTTTGTCTCGCGTCACAATCCCACTCCTCCGCCACATGACTGACGCCGGCACGTGTTCAAGTTGTTCAATCTACCTGTAACCTTTGCCAGGGTTAGTCGATTTCTTAGCCGCCTTGCGTAATTCGATGTGAGTGATTATACTTTATTGTTCAGAGCTTTTTCAAAGTTTGTGGATGCTGGACAGTACTCAGCAATGTCATCTTCCATTAAAAGAAAACAAGTGAACTTGTCTATGGAGCAAAAGCTGGGCGCATTAAAGAGACTGGATAAGGGAGAAAAGTGTTAGTGTAGTGTATAAGGATTGGGAGTCGGCAAAAGTACGTTTGGAGACTAGAAGAAGCGGACGGAAATTGAATCATGGTCTGTTAAGAGAATGTGTACAGAAACATTGAAAGAAAGGAAAAGTATGAAGGAAAGTGAATCTAATGAAAGAAATTAAGCTCTTTATATTTGGTTTCGCCAAACAAGAGAGAAAGGCATGCCAATTAATGGTCCGAACTTGCAAGAGAAGGCCTTGAAATTTTATGAGGAATTAAAAAAAACAGCGATCCTAAATTTGTCGCCAGAACTGGCTTGCCTGATCGCTGAAAGAAACGATATGGAGTGCGACAGCTTAATATTTGTGGGGAGAAAAGTATCTGGGGACACGGAGGGTATGTCTCAGTTTAAGCAAAACTTTCAGAAATTTATTGAAGGTTTCACCGCAGACCAATAGTACAACTGTGATGAAGCAGGGTTAAATTATAAACTGTTACCAGCAAAAAGTGTTGCGTTCAAGGAAAAACAGTCAGATCCTGGTTTTAAAAGGAGCAAGGAGAGGATAACAATCCTAAGATGCAGTAACGCAAGAGGTGATTACAAATTAAAACTTGGTGTCATAGGAAAATCGAAGAAACCTCGTGCATTTAAGCACACTGAAATGGATAAACTGGTATCTAAACCAATCAAATGCCTGGATCAGCAGTACAATTTTGAAAAAAATGTTCCACGAAGTATTTGTTCTATCGGTTGAACGTTTTTTTAAAATCTAAAAACTTGCCAAGGAAGGCTATTCTGGTTTTGGACAACGCGTCTTCGAACCCAGACATTAAGGAGTTAGTGGGGACATACGAAAAATGGTTTTACCACCCAGTGTCACGGCGTTATGCCAGCTAACGAACCAAGGATTTTGGTTAATCTCAAGTGAAGATAAGGTGCAAGCTATTATCCTCCCTTCTTTCTGCAAACGATGATGGTCAAGGTCTTATCCAGAACATAAAACAATTAACTTATTAGATGTAGTTGGATGGGTGGTTGACGCCTTAGAGTTATTAATACTAGTTCGTTCCTAGCGAAAACTCCTTTATCACGAGGGAAAGTTCGTTGAGGATGATGCAGAAAATGTAAACTTACTCGACATCCTGAAAAGAGTTCCTGGATGTGCAGAAGACGATGAAAATGACGTCGAACAGTGGTTCCAGAATGATACCGAGCAAGGCATTACGTCCGATGCAAAAATTATTGCAGCTATCACAGTTAATGAAGAAATTAGGGAAAATGATGAAGACGTTGACTTTGAGGATTCCAATCCACAAACCCCTAATATTACATAGTGAGGGAGGATTCCAACGCACAAACCCCTAATATCACATCGTGAGGGACTAAAGGCTGTCAAAACCTCCCTACAGTATTTTGAACAACAAAGTGCGTCGGCAATAGACTTCTGTTCCTTCGTCGTGCCCGTGATGAAGCAGCAAAACACAGAGTTCAGTGCGGAAAACAACAGGACATTACGCATTTCTTTAAAAAAAAAGCAGCCAATTTTTGCAAAGTCGGCTAATTAGTTTCATTATAGACAGCTTTATGCTTTCATAAAGTATTTCTCTGAGGTCTCTCTTATCAGGTAAATTACTGTACAGTATATATTCGTTAATTTTCATTAGTAAAGGCTCTATGCTTTCATAAAGTATGTACTTTTCCTTTGTTCAAGAGTATTTTGGTAGTTAAAGTTTGAGTTCGAATATTGAATTCTTTATAAACTATTGTATTCTCAAGCAACCAATACATACAAGTATTGTATTTTCTGAGGAAACATTCATACGTTTTAAAACCTTTCCCGACAACTCGGAATTTTCACAAACTCGGGCGCCTTTCGATCTAGATTAGGCCGAGTTCTCAGGACTATAATGTATTTATGCAAAGTGGATAAAATAACGGTAAAACCAGCAATAGACGCCAAGGTGTTGGATGTCCACGTAACATCAAAGAAAAATGACGTCGGAGACTGTCCTGCTTGGTACAGCAAAATCGGAGTCAGACAGTCGCTCAGCTAACAGCCCAATGCAATGCAGCTCCAAGTACAGGTGCTTCGAAACACACAGTTCAGCGGATACTGTTGGACATGGGACTGCGAAGCAGACGTCCCACTCGTGTGCATCTGTTGACCAAGTGTCATTGTCTATTACGCTTAGAGTGAGACCGGGAACATCGAGCAAGGACCATGGATAAATGGAAGACAGTTGCCTGGTCGGATGAATAACGATTTCTCATACATCATGTCGATGGTCGTGTCAAGGTATGCTATCTTCCAGGCGAAAGGTTGCTCTCCGCCTTGTACAGCAGGTCATACACAGGCTGGTGGTTTGTCTAGTATCTTATAAGATACTCCGTATTTCATTTGAACCATCTCTATTGATAAACCATATTACACTTTAACAAGCCCGTTTGGTAAACCGTTAAATCTTGAATCCCTCCAGACTTTCTTTAAATTTTGTCTTTAATGAGATATATTCCAAAAGAAAAGAGCAAGAATCATCTTGTTGCTTGCATTAGCTATACACGTCACATATCTCTCAGACGTCATCTGACTTGTTTACATTAGCTATGCATAATTTACGTGATCTCTGAGGTCACCGGAATGTATTTTGTTTCACATATATATACTTATGTAAGTATTTATATTTTAATGAATAAGTATTTCAACCAAAAAGAAGAAAAATGAATTTTCGTTTAAAGTTAATTAGTTAAAAACTTTGATATTTTTATCAAAGTTTTTAACTAACTAAGTTTCCGAATATTATTCATTCCGCTGCAATGTTCTGCGAACAATTATTTTTAACGGTCATTGTTGCCTCCTAAGCGTCAATAAAAGTTATGTACAGCGCATTGTTTCTGCGCAACTTCAATCAATTTCAATTCGGACTCCTAGCGAAGCATACATGTTTTGATCCCGTATGGTTGGGAATTCATTTCAATTTCGATTTTTAATTATGTTACAGTTCGAAAAATAAAACTAGTTGTTGTTGTAAAGTTGTCTCTATTATACAGTCGAACCAGCGCACCTCGGAAACATTTTGGTCACGATCGGCTGCAGTTAAATTAAAATAGAAAAAAATGTCTAATGAAGACATTACTACGTTGAACAGAAAACGCGGCGTTATTAAAGCGCAAATAACCAAATTAAAGTCATCTATTAGTGGAAAAAATGATGATTTTGGTTTCAAACAAATAGAAGTATTTCAAGAAAAAGTGCACAAGTTTAATAAACAAATTGATGAAATTCGCTTGGGTTATTACAAAGTGTGCAAAGATGAAGAAATATCAGACATCGAGCTACTTTTGAAGAAATTGAGACGGATATTATCAATATTGAGGTAAGCCTAAAATATCTTTATAATTCATTATGTAGTAAGAATAATAGTGAATATGCAAATAACAGTGTGCCAGAAACAAGAAGTAATTCATCGAATTATGTATTGCCTGAAATAACATTGCTTAAATTTTTCGGTAATTTCGAAGACTGGAATTTATTTAAAAACCAATTTGTAGCTTTAATTTCATCTAATAAACAATTAACAGATTCTCAGAAGCTGTTTTATTTACAATCTTGTTTAATTGGTAATGCAAGGCAGATGCAAACGATAGATGATACATTTTTCTTTATTTAAAGCCCTTTAAAAAAGATATGAGAATAAGAGACTGGTTGTAAATTCTCATTTCAATGAATTACTTTCTATTGAAAAAATAGTTTGTAGAGACATTAGGTTATTTCGAAGCAGAAGACATGAAAACTGAGCAACGCCTTCGCCGGGAATCGAACCACAGACCTCTCGTTACGCATCGAGCGTGCTGGCCACAGCACTACGAAGGCATGCGAAGGCGGCGGGAGAAATACCTTATAAGTTTATGAAAATCCTAAGATTTACTCTTATTAATTGCAATATTCAGAAAATATAAGAGCTTTAAAAGTTATGAAATTAAACATGGATAAATTAAGCGAAGCTTTGCTGATTAATATTATTCTCAATAATATAGATAATGACTCATGTAAGCAATTTGATATGTCATTAAAGAGTAATGATTTATGCGAAATGGAATCTTTCATGACCTCTCTTGAAAAGCGATGCCAGATGTTAGAAAAAATGCAAAACAAAACTGTATTTGCAAAAACCAAACAAAACATTCCTCAGAATAAAGTTCGAACGCTAGTGACAAAAACGAATAATAATAAAGTTATGTCTCCCCAATTTTCAAATGTGAAACATTTATAGCATTAAATCCAATGAAACGATACGAAATAATTAAAAAGCTTCTTTGTGCATTAATTGTTTACAGTCAAATTATAAAGTAGCTTCCTGTCACACACTTGGCCGAGACACTTTTGCTCGGTTTGCAAATCGAAACATAATTCACTTCCAGAATAAAGCTTCCATGTCATCTTCAACAAGTGGGGGAAAGCAAAGTGAAGTCAAGCCCTTCCCAGAAAACAGCAAAACCAAAGTTGTTTTGAATGGCAATGAATCTACAGAAAAAGCCTTATCGGCGTGTCTTTTTCGAAAAATAAAACTGTTCTTTCAATTGCGGCTGCTTGGGTCAGAAATATTTATGGTCAATTCGTTAAAGCAAGAGCTCTTCTTGATTCGGGTTCACAATCAAATTTTGCTACTAATGAATTCTGTGAGTGTGCAAATTTGAAAAAGGAAAGAATAAATATTCCTGTTTCTAGTTTAGATGGGCAAATTTCAAACATTAAATCTCGTACTTTTGCTTCTATTTTTAATGGAAATAATTCGTTCTCTGCTTCATTAAATTTTTTAGTTGTAAATAAAATCAGAAATTTACCTAAAATCACAGATTTATCTACATTACCTTCTACAAAATTAAATATTTAAAATATAGATATTCCTGATACATCAAGTTTGGCTGATCCAGTCCGTCTAACATAGATATTCTTTTAGGAGCAGAAATATTTTATGACTTTTCTATTAATGGACAGTTTAAGTGTTCTACAAAATCACTCGTTTTTTGAAATTCTGTGTTTGGTTATATAGCTACTGGTTCTTTGAAAAAAATCCCTTGGAAATTGTCAGAATTATTGTGGACTTCTCGGTAATTTTGATAATATTGATAGATTGGTAGAAAAATTTGGGTTTGTGGAAAATATTGATGAAGAAAAGCCAATTCTTAGTCAAGAAGAAAATTTCTGTGAACAACATTTCAAAGACACTTACAGACGAAATGAAAATGGTAGATTTATCGTAAAAATGCCTATGAAAGACGAACAATTAGGAAATTCAAAGCACTTAGCCAATATTAGACTCAATCAATTAGTTAAACATCTTAGTAAAAACGCTACATTGCAACATTTATATCAAGATTTCATAACAGAATATGAAAATTTGGGCCATATGGAAAAGGTCGATGATGAATCAAAACCGAAACTTGAATATTACCTCCCCCATCATGGAGTCTATAGACCATAGAAATCAAGTACAAAATTAAGAGTTGTGTGCTTTCTATGTATTTTAAGAGAGTATTTAGCAGGTTCTTCCTCTAACTAAGGAACAAAAATATTTGCGATATTTTCAAAGAATACATCACATATATCGCAAACGCAAAAAAACGATAAACAGGATTGAATACCTGTGATGCCATTGGCTGAATAAAATAGGAAAGAAAAGATTCAATATTTGAGATGCATAGAAATTTTACAAATTAAAACATACCGTTCAGTTTTGAGTGTACAGAAAAAATACAGTTAAATGAAAGGCTTTTTTACAATAAGCTTTTGATAAGACAGATGGGATAATTAATGCACTTAAAAGGGAAAAATAATTTATCTTATAGTTTAAAGGTAATAATGAATTAAAGAAGCCTATTTACAGAATTCACCAATGATTTTATATTGCAAATAGTAAAAGCGTGGAGCGCCTAAATAATGAAATCTATTAATTTAATTGCATTGTTAATTGCATTAGCCATCATTTTTTAAAATTTTCTATGAATTTAATTATATTGCCAAATGCATAAGCCATTATTCTTTTTTAATTTATAATAGGCGCTCCATGCTTTTATTATTTGCAATATAAAACTATAGATGAATTCTGAAAATATAATTATTAGCCGGTAGGACGTTAGCCCAGAAGGACTGTTAATTTCATTTTGGCATTTTGCGTTGATTCGCTATAAATGTCGGTTCACTTTTCAAATTGTTGTCACCAAATATTAGAGACCTGTATTAAAGAAATTAAATGATGAAGAATCTGCATAAATGTATATATGTTTCTTACACTGTGATAAAACAACGGTACCTAGAGCCATAAAATTTTAAAGAACGTACGTTTCCACCCGAATATGGGCCTCTGAAAGCCCAAATTTGGAATTTGGATTTGTTTTATTATTTATTTCATATTTTGTAAAACTTTAACGAATTTTTGATTAACAAACTCAACTATTTCAAAACGAGGATTGGCATCACTGTACGAAAAATAAAATCTGAAAGCTTTCAGGTTTTAAATTACGTCTAAAGGGCGTTTTTTAACATTTTGTGTGCTACCTTTATTTATTAAATACCATGTTCTTCGCACTTAAACCATAAAATTCAGTTCAAGAGCAATATCGCAAAATAATTTTAAATTAAGCATATCTTTAGAATTTCCGATGCACAGTCTCGCGCGTTGGGAATAATACGATGGCATTGCTCGCTTTCAAATCTTAGAGTTTGTTAATGAAAAATTCATTAAAGTTTTATAAAATATGAAATCAGTAATAAAACAAATTCCAAATTTCAAATTTGGGTTTCCAGATGCCCATATTCGCAGTAGGATTACGTCATTCAAAATTGGATGGCTCTAGGTTCCGTTGTTTTATCACAATGCGAGAAACATAATTACATTTATGCAGATTCTTCATTATTTAATTTCTTCAAACATAATACAGAATGATAATACTTAGTGGCAACAATTTGAAAAGTGAAATGGACATTCAAAGTGATTCAACGCAAAATCCCAAAACGAAAACAATAGTCCTTCAGGGACAAAGCCCCTTTGGACTGAAAAAAAAAGTTTCATCTCCAGCTCGCGAGAGTGCGTATCGGAAATGCTAAAGATAGGCTCATTTTAAAATTATTTTGCAATATTGCTGTTGAACTGAATTGTTTAGTTTAAGTGCAAAGAATATGATGTTTAATAAATTAACGTAGTAAGGTAACACACAAAGCGTTAAAAAAAACCCCTTTTGGCGTAATTGTAAAATCTGAAAGCTTTCAGATTTTTATATATTTTTTTAGCCGAAAGACGTTAGCCCAGAAGGGCTATTAATTTCGTTTCGGCATTTTGCGTTGATTCACTGGAAATGTCGGTTCACTTTTCAAATTGTTGCCACCAAATATTATCGTCCTGTGTTATATTTAAAGATATTAAATAATGAAGAATCTGCATAAATGTGTGTATATTTCTCCAAATGTGATAAAACAACGGTACCTAGAGCCACACAATTTTGAATAACGTACTTTTCCACCCGAATATGCGCATCTGGAAGCCCAAATTTGGAATTTGTTTTATTATCAATTTCATATTTTGTAACACTTTAACGAATTTTTGATTAACAAACTCGACGATTTCAAAGCGAGCAATGGCATTACTGTACGAAAAAAAAAACTTTTTTTATCTCCAGTACGCGAGACTGTGTATCGGAATTTCTAAAGATATGCTCATTTAAAAATTATTTTGTGATATTGCTGTTAAGTTGAATTTTATGGTTTAAGTGCAAAGAACAGGATATTTAATGAATAAAGATAACAAGCGAAACTTAAATAAAAAAGTCCCTTTGGGTGTAACGTAAAATCTGAAAGCCCCTTTCAGTGCTTTAATTATCTTATCCATTTTTAATAAAAGCTTATCGTATAAAACCGTATTTTAATCGTTTTGTTTTGCCTTATTATCCGCAACTGCACAGTTCATTTGATTTTGCGGGTTTTTTCGTGTGCAAAATAATTTTGCATTGCTGTCGTTTCGAATGTCTTCCATTAATGGATTCTTTCTTTCATGAGGATTGTCCATCAATGCGTTGTGATAATCGATAAATAAATCCAAAGGAACCTGTTATTTATATCCTTTTATTCTATTCGTTATATTTGTAAAGAAAATTAGATTTTTTCAAGCAGGAAATATGATAAATTAGTTGTATCTTTGCAAAGGTTCGAACCGAGGAACATCCAGTTGCCAGCTTAATAGACTAGCCATTTAAACTCTAACAGAGGTTTGCAATAATTTCTTACACACTAATTAGCGTATTTTTAATCAGACGGCTAATTGTTTTCACTCTTCATATTTTGCTTAGCTTCCAGAATATCTAAATAAAAATTCTACAATATCTTAATTTTTAAACTTTAACTGTATCACAAAGGTTGTTGAATAGGGATTGGAAGAAGTAGCTTTATGTGTGTTACGGACAAAGTATGAAGCGCCGTCATTTGCCACATTCCAGAAACCTAACCTGGGGCAAGTTTGAGGATTTTTAAGATTGGCTTCGTTTATTTGATTATACCAAAGCTCGCGAGGCCTATCTGCCTAGGTGAAGGTATGCTTTCATGGATACGTTCTGTGAGAAATCGGTACGTATCGACGTTACAGATATGGAAACTAACCATTCCATTCGCTTAAAATCGAAATAAATATAACCATTCCATTCACTTAAAATCGAACTCAGGTCGAGTTACCAGTGCTTAGCAACTGTACCGCTCGGCCGCTGTTTGGGCCGGGGAGTTTCTAAGAAGGAAACTAGAAAAGTTATTTTCACTTTATTTTGGATCAAAGTAGCTTTACTATAATAAAGATATGTAAAAGATTACAGCAATATGGCTTTCTTTAACTACAGTATTTCACTGTAATTCTTTCTTCAAAATTAAAGTTTCTTATATAAGCTTTGAATTTATGAAAGATTTAAACAAAAAGAAGCATGTAGGTTTTAGAAACAATAAGTGTGAAGAGAGGAATTTCGATTAAAAAAAAGATAATGCGCATATAAAATTCTTAAATGTTAGTTCCTAAACATTTTATCAAATATCTTTTTTTTTCAAGCATTCCAACCCCTTGTGTAGTTAAGCCACAAATGCATTTAAGGAACTAAAAAAAAGTAGTTCCAGTCTATTTCGCAAAGGTTAAGTCTTGGTATAAACCCACTATCAATTAACTTAAATCTTTCTCGTTCTTGAAAATTTTTATGTCAAATAAATGAAAGAATTTTACCATTCTTAACAACAGTGTAAGATATTGGTGAGGTTATTCTTCTACAGCGCATGTGATATTCAGATCCGACATATTTCTCGGATATAAATAAAACTGAGCATCGATGTCGCTGATATACGATCCGAGAGATAAAGTCCTAGGGGTGGTATTTCAGTTATTGATTTTTGACACATCCGTTTCTGGTCTACGATGCCGACATTCTGTCTCATATGCAAGTTTATGCTTTTTAGAATTTCCAACTTTTTTTTTTCTTGCTATGGCGTTCAAACTTGCTGACCAAAGAAATGGCATGCTATGCCTGTGGGAAATACATTCTCTGTGTCATCGGCGTTTGTTGCGAAAGATCGTAGTGGAACTAATGTAAAAAATTTCTATACTTTTAGGAAGCAATGAAAATTTTTATTCTGCTTTTAGAGATTTGAACAAGTATGCAAGTTTATTTCTAAATCATGAAAATGTTTCGTTTCCTGGGTAATAATAACGGTTTAGCAAATTCGTGAGAAATAATAGTTGAGCTTCATGAGTAATTAATTGAAAGCATGCTATGCATAAAATATTACTGTAGTCTGTTGTAAATTAAATACAAAAACAATGTAAATATGATTTAGTATTGAGGTAGGGAATATAAAAGGCGTTAGGTATACCTTGCACTGATTACACTATTGCAGCAAATGGTAATTTAGTTATAATCTGGGTATATTGCAAATTAAATTTATTTTAAATTATGTCTGTGAGATACATTATTAAAAAATAAAATGAAGATTTAAAATATTAAGAAGTATGTTTATTGCTTTTAAATCACTTCGTTTGCAAAGCAACTATAGATTGATTGAATTTGAAAGGTGAATTAAAGTTCTTATGTTCTGCCAAATGACAACATTATGAAAACTAGCTATGGTACTTACATATTAGCGCAACCACCTTGGCACATATGGCGATTCTTTTACAGATTAAAAGGTTATCTATTAAAGTTATTTATTATATGAAGATTGGCTATTTTCGTATCCTTTATAATATCTATCGATATTTATCGCAAAAAACTGTTAGCAATTTAAAACACATATTTTAATTAGTAAATTAGGTTTATACCATATATTAAAAATAACACACATTTTTCGTGAAAACTTTCTGTAATTTTTTGTACTGTCTCCCCGTGTATGTTTCGCTTAAAAATATGAGAGAATTGCACAAATCCGATATTACACACCAGCTGTCTACCAAAACCATCTTGTCATTATATCCCTTTAGCGATTTCGCTGCAAAGTATTATAATTCTGCAAAAATGTTACTCAAGTTTCCTCCTTTGCTGGCAAATTCTACAAGCAAATGTTTTAAAATTGAGTTTTAAGGCAAAAAATATCACGGTTTTTCTATAAAAATCTTTGTAACTTAGAATACAACAAAAAGAACGCATAAGAAAATGGCGACGACTGAAGGAATATTATGAGCATGATTGCCAGTGTTTGGCACATTTTGAAAGTTTAGTAACTTCGTCTAAGGTGATTGTGTTAATACGTAAGTGCTCTAGCTATTTGTGAGCTTGCGTAGAAGATATATTAAAGATATCATACGGAGAGTAAATTTATGGTAATGTAATGGAATAATACAATATAAATTAAGTTTATTTAAGCCATCTCCTGGATATCACCTCACTTTGCTTTTAATGTTACTTTTACAAAATCTCAATACATCTCAACTATTCCTATATTTAAATTACTTATTTAAATGGTATTATTAGTGATTATTTTTTAAATGTAAGTGATATTACTAGTTATTATTTAAATTATGTTTAATCCATTTGAATTACTTATTAGCCGTGGCTTTATTTGAACAAAAATGCGCTATGTCGTCATTTTTTGCTTGCGCTTTTATCCTATTATTATTTTACAGTAGACGTCGCTTAATGTGATTTCGGTTAATTTTATCATTCGGATATTGTTATCCAATTGCCAAGGTCTCGCCTTTTTATATACGAAAACATTAAAAATATTTGCCTTATTGTGATCAACAGCTCGGTTAATATTATAACAGTATTTTTGAATAAATGTTTGAAACTGAAATACAGTCGCCAAATAAATTTAAAATGCATTGCAAAAATTGACAAGTTACACAGAAATATTGCCAAGCAAAGGATTAAGTCACCAAACAGCTTGGTTTTGATTTTAGTCAACCGTTTAAAAATTAGGGAGAAAAAAAACCTTAGTTTTGATATATAAACATAAATCACAGATTTTCAGTAAATCGATAGATTTTGAGGGGATTAGACACAAGTTCCTCTTCTGCAGAAACAAAAAACTCTGCAGAATATTTTTCATCCTGGCAACATCTACGGCAAACTAAGATTCCTTTGCCTAATTTTAAATTGTATACTGATGAGTTCTTTTTCAATGAGGGATGCCTTCCAATATTAAGATTAGTGGTACAGCATCGAATAAATAATTTCCAGAAACGTTATGAACAGTTCACAAACAAACTTCTACATTTTTCTGATTAAAAGACTGTGAAAGAGCCTATTAATATATTCCTAAGTTTATTTATATTAAATTAGTTAAGTTTCATTTTTCATTTGAAAGGTATTTTTTCTCATCGTTTAATGTTATCATGATAACCGTGGACACCCGTGATCATATTAAGTGGTTACTTTTAAGAAAACTGTATGCTTCTCGAAATTTCTTCACCTAACAGAAAATGTGAGACAATTCCTAAACTCAAATTCTATTACCTTTTTTTCCCCGTCACATGCAATCTGGCGAGAATCATAAGCAACTCTGATCTAACGACTGCATTTTAAATAACGAAATATAGTTTCTTTTTTTAAGAGTTGCCTAATTTTCATTTTTATTAGGATTGGGCATTTCACATTTCACATTCCATATTTTCACATTTTTTTTGTTTTAGTTGGCTGGTTAACTGAATGCAGAAAAACTGAAACAAGCTATATGCCTAAAGTAAGTTATGCTGTCATGAGGATTTTCTAAGGAAACTGACTCATATTTACGCTGCGCATAGCAAATTTATGAAAACCCACTCATACAACGCTTTTGCCAGCATTAGAAATTCGTATCGAATGACCAGTGTCTTGCGGTCTTGTCTGCTCGGTCACTAGTGGATTTCTGTTTTAATTGTTGTCTTAGTTTCGTTACCTTGTTTTCATGTTACCTTATGGATGTGGTCATGATCTTTCCTTTTGTCATTTAAGTACGAGCTAATTTCCATAAGGAAGTTCTCCATGTCTTCCTTTAAGCAGATAGCTGTTTTGGGTTTTACCATTTTCATAGAAGGAAAGAAACATATCTTCTTTAAAACTCTTTTTAATTAGGAGAGAGGATTTGTTCTGTTTGTCTTTTAAAAATTCCTGTTTATTTATTTTCTTCACTTTAGCTATATCATCTTTTTTAGTCTGCGGCACTAGTCTTTGAGTAGCATTAGCTAAAGATATACTAAATTAATTTGGTGATATTGAACAGATATAATGCAGTGGTAACATATGATATGATACATTAATCATTTCCTTAATGGGTTTGGATTCCGGCGAACTGGCTGATTGCATAAGAATTTTCATGACTTTTTTATTTGTAACACGTATATAAAGTATTTCTTTTTTCCATTTGTATCATGTAATTTGTAAGTTTCCCCCAAAACTCCTTCATGAACTCCTTCATCTCTTTTTAGGCATATAATTATCATATTCTTTTCCACAATCAAGTAAATACTTATTTAATAAGTATAGTCTGTTACTTTAAAATAGGCACTACAAGATCGTAGTAACTCTTCCATCATTTACAATCGTCACGTGTGTTATCGAAACGCACACAGTAACTTGAGCGATTTTAGCTAATTTGAGGATTCGACCTTTTTTCCGCAGCAGTTGTTGTCATGCTTATGTGTCGTGGTTTTGGGGTAAGAAATGGCCCTGAAGTGCCTGTTCAGAAGTTTCAGAAGTAACAAACTATAATGATATCAGGATGTGGTGGGTCTCTTTATGCAAGGAAAATAATTTGTTTTTGAAAATAAATACAGAAATGGGAGAACAAACATCTTCCTCTTAGTTTCAAATACAAAGATGTATACCTATTTTTAAGATCTCACGCTTTAATCTTTATGGTTGCAGGCTTTTTAATCATTCTGCCAACAAGTGTTTATTTTCTCTATGCGTTTTCATCTTCATTACCGAACTAATTATTCTAAGAAATAAAAGTTTAATAATTAAATTATAATCAATTCTACTCCAGTACTATTCTAGGAAGAAGACTTGTAAAATCTAGACTATGTAAAATCATATTATTTCAGATCTTATGACTGCCATTTATTAGATTATTCGCCCACTGCGTGGGCTTGATTTCATCGTTAGAAATTAAAATTTAATTGCTTTGCAGTTTCTTGTACATAATTATAGATCTTGACAGCAAAACCCACAAAAATTTCGAAAACAAATAACTTTATTTACATATACTATTTATATTATTTACCTGGAAAGCTTGCAAGTACAGTTACTATGGAAGCAACGATATATCCGTTTCCGCGGTATGCAAAATAAACAAGCCAAATCAATACATTTCAGTACATAATGATTTTTTTGGTTCACCTTTTCCCCCCTATAATATTAGAATTCTGTGCACTGAAACAATCGAAGTATGCTGTTTCGTGTTAGATGAATCGATATCTGAATTGTATGTAAAGCATAAGCATGTATTTTCATTTGTGCTCTATTGCGGATACTTTTAAGCTAAGAGAAAGAAAAGGTTTCGTAATCAACTAATATTTTCCAGTGTTATAATTTACAAGATTCGTTATAAAGAAATATTTACTATTATTAATATATTTGTAATATGTGTCGCAGAATTAATATTTATATGTTACCATATGTATGAAACGCCGGCATTCTATAGAAAACGTAGGCATTTAATCGAATACCTGGCGTTTTTAGGCAAAGCAAGAAATATGATTATTATGTACTTTCCCTATGCATTGTATATAATATCTAGGTACTCTATATAAAGACAAATGCTATTAGATAAAGTAGGAGAAAAGGTTATGATATGGCTATTATTTAAAAGAGTTCATTGGTACATTGTTCTTGATGTTGAAATAACTAACCTATGACACATGTTTCTTAAGTTTTAAAAATTATTTTCTAGAATTTAAATGAGCTGATAATGGAAGTATATTTTCTTGCTGGAAGTAGCAAGTTGGTGCACGTATCTTTCAAGAAAAAACTGTGTAGTGATTGTTTTGCTAATGGAAAATATTAAATTTTCCCTCTTTTCTGACTAGATCAAAATTAAGCTGGAAGTTCTTTAATGTTAAGGAAAAATAAGGTATTCATCACTATTCATTATCAATTTCTTAATATTCTTTTAAATTTAGATTTATTAAAATGCTGATGAAATTTGTCTTTGTTGAAGGCTTCCACCAGTTGTCGAAGGTGGGAGCCTTCAAAGAAAGTTAGTTAGCTTCATAAATAACTTGGATTCAAATCCTTCTCCTTCATAAATGGTTAAAAGCCTCACTTCATACTTTTTGGGTCTTTTATTTCTGTTTAATTAACTATATAGCACTACAATTCTTTCTTTTGAAAGTTATTTATTATTGCTAAAGTTATTATTTATTAATGTTCACTTCAGCTATTTAACTGAAGTATTCCTCGGTAAATGAGGTAGACTATCTTTCTTTGAAGAAGAGCAGTGGGAGTCTTCTTCGATGTGTACAGAATTTTCTGAAAACTAAATTTCAGTCTATCGTTAAATCTTTCCTAGTTCTAAATTATTTTTAGAGCCATTTTACTCTTCTTTGCAGCATTTTACTGATTTAAAATGAATTCTATTTCAGTCCAGTTGACGATGAATGAGGAACATCTCTCTTTACCACTTGGTAACAGCTATTGTCGCATACTCATTATTAACTAGATTTATTTTAATTTTAAATAAAACTAACCAAACTAATTACGCTTTAATATTAGAATAAAATCAGAAGTATACATTTTGAAACATGTTTACATGAAAGAGGAATAAAAAGCTGAAAATAAAATCCATTTTCATTAAAAACAAATTTCATAAAGTCACAAAGTTCGTAAAGTTCGATCAAAAACATTCATAAATTTCATCATACAAATGATCATAATGTTTTAATTAAGCGTTTACACTTTATGCTCATTCATTAAAGTTGCTATTGTTGTTGTTGTGACTTATCTCACTTGTCTGACAGTAACATCAGAACAAGACCCCGAAATTCAACTCGGCAAGGCGAGCAAGATTGCGACTGTCGTTGGCCTTGAGCACCATACAGGTGACAGTACGACTTCGTTCAGTTTGGCCTCCAGTTTTGAAGAGGTGAAAAGGACAGAGAGTCTTCCCCTCCTCTTTCTTTTCAACCTCTCGAGAGTATTTTCAGTTCGCCGCGTATTTAGAGTGCCCTCATGCCGCGCAGACACTACACATTTACAAACATCCATGCCTTCTTCGGTATCGAACCCGGTCTCTTCGGTATCGCAGTAGGCTCTTCTAACCACTGTACCGTCTGGGCTGCATAAAGTTTCCATCTGTGACCGTATTAATAAAATAATAAAACTTTACAGAAGAAATAAATATGCCATTATTACATTAATATTTTTAAGCGTAATGGTAAATGTCTTTTCCCTATGCAGCAAGTAGATTTACAGTTTTATAAATTTCAAAAAACAAAGTATCTTTACTTAATGAGGAATCTTTTGAAAGAAATAAATTAGCTGCAGAAAATTTGATATGGTATTCTTTCTTTAACAGACGTTCCACTGTACTTCTTTAATGACAGTGTCGCCATAGACACTTTGATTAGAATTGATAAATGCATGTTTATAGTAAAACGTTGTCTATTTAAATTATTTTTAACTTTTGGAGTTTAGAAAAGCTATAAGAAGTCGTATTTTACCGACGAAAAAGATATGTTTCTGCTGTTATTCACTAATTTCTGTGAAATTTCTTGAACCAATAACATAACATAATAAAAAACAATAAACTTTGAGAAGTGTATTTGAAGTAAGTCTTCTATAAACAGCGTATATGGAGATGCCATTGACGGAGGAGGCTGATATTCAAAATAGGTTTTACTATGATTTCAGAAGGGAATTAGCCTATGACAGTGGCGTAGCTAGAACGTTTACCACTATTGGTGGCCCTAAATTTGCCGCGTGGTTTGATGCCTTGACAAAAAACTACCAAACGACATGTAGGGAAATAAATTAAAACTCTATTCTTGTTTTTGAAGAAAAGCTTTAAATCCAAAAATTTTAAATTATATTTTTATTTTGTTTATTTTTCTCTTTGCGAACCATATGTAGTTGTCTGCATTGCTCCTGTTGCTGTTATGTAGAAAGTACAGAAATATGTCTGTTATGCAGAATATACATTTGTAGTTTTCAAATACACTGCTCGACATTGAAAATGCAACTCCAAGAAGGAGTAGCTAGAAAGTGATGAAATTTGGAAAAACGATAGAGACAGCAAGCAACAATAAGTGATCTTTATTTCAAAATGACAGTCAGAATACAGAGCGAGAATGGCGTCGGCTCAGTAGGATGTAGGACCACCGCGGACAGCGATGCACGAAGAAACACGTCTACGCGCAGAGTCAATAAGAGTGCGGATGGTGTTTTGGCTCTTCATTCCCTTTCAACCATTTGCCACAGCTTGTCTTCTGAACGAGGCAGGGGCAGAGTCTGCAAACTGCGTCCAATCACATCCCACACATGTTCAGTTGGTGACAGGTCAGGACAGTACGGTGGCTAGGGAAGCATTTGTATACTTTGCAGAGCATGTTGGCAGATGCGAGCACTGTGTGGTCAGGCGTTATACTGCTGAAAAATTACATTAGGCAGCCCCTGAAGATAGGGGACTGCCACCGGCCGCAGTACATTATCCAAGTATCGTTAAGCCGTCATAGTGCCCTGAATACGAACTAGAGGTGACCTGGAATCGTAGGCAATAGCGCCCCAAACCATTATGCCATGTTGTCGCGCGGTGGGGCGTTTCACAGTTACTGCCGGATTAGATCTGCCTCCACGTCGACGCCACACACGTATTCGGCGACTGTCACTGGATAAACAGAAACGTGACTCATCTGAGAACACGCCGTTTCGCCATTCTGTCATCCACATCGCTCCAGTCCGGCACCATTCTAAACGTTGGCGTCCATGCTGTGGGGTCAATGGCAGTCTTCTTAACGGATGCCGGGAGTGCAGGCCACGTTCAACCAATCGACGGGAAATGGTTCTCGTCGAAACGGGAACATCCAGGGTATCTTGCACAGGCTGCAGAATCTCGGTACAAGTGACTTGCAGGACCGCCACAGCTTGTCGGTGGATGCATCGATCCACGCGTGCTGACGTCACTCTGGCTGCACCTGCACCCCTCCTTCTTCCCACATTCCCTTGTTCGAACCATGTTCGTCATAGCCGATGCATCGTGCTCGCATCCATGTGGGTATCAGCTGCGATTTGATGTAAGGACCAACCCGCCCTTCTCATCCGATCATCATATCCCTCGTAAAACCGTCTATCTGCTGGAAGTGCCTTCGTTGACGGCGGCGTGTCATTCTCTCCTAGTTCCTTTCCTTATATCTTACTTCACGTGCGTCGGAGAGCTGCGCATTTCACATCATTCGCATAATTCAGTGACATCCGTCTACCTAAAATTTGCAAAAATTTCTGATCACTCCTTCTTGGTGTTGCATTTTCAAGGTCGAGTAGTGTACTTATTAAGTGATTTTTATTTAGAAGACACTTTTTCAGAACAAGCAGCACTTTCAACAATTGAGAGGAAAATTCACAATAGTGTCACAATGTTTGTGACTTTGTTCTAGAGACTGTATTTTAGAATAAATTGGAAAAATTCAAAAGGATTGATTGCCCTTCCACGTCCCTGTTCTGATTTCTATAATAATAACGGAAACAAAATTCTGAAATACTTTTTTCTTAACAAAAAGTATCATCTTGATCATAATTTAGTTTATATTCGTAATCTAGGTTAAAAATTTCGATGCAAGAAAAAAATTATAACGAAATTACATAGCTGTTGAAATCACATAGCGATTTCTTTGAATACTTTATCTAGAGTGAAAATCCGTTTTCTTCTCAATTTAATTCCTTTTGGCAATTTATAACTTAATTAGTTTTGATCTGCCTCGACGATCCATCGTTTCAGGCAAAAATGACGCTCCTAAATATGTGCCGCCCGGCGCGGACCGCTGCTTCCTCTCCCTCTAGTTACGCCACTAGCCTATTGTCTCTTTTGTTATGCATGATATCAGTTACTGGTCAATCAGTCGATTCATATATTCCATAAGCGCAGTTTATATATATATATAGCATATCAAAAGAAAGAAAAATATCATCCATAAATGGACGAATGTAAACATACCGTGGATTAGACTGTTTGCTTGTCAATTTGTTAATCAATTACAGCAATAATTTGAAAGGTAAAGATATTACGGTAGGTCGAAAAGCAGTTTTGAACGTGAAAGAGGAATTAAAGATCATTAAGTCTTGTACAAAAGCAACAACTTCTAAGTCTCATGAATGAAAACAAATGGTGTGGTACTGTAAGAGACATGAAGTAACAACTGAGAATTTTAAAACGAATGCTCTAAAAGCGTTTGTAAGGTCAAAAACGTTGAAGAGAAATTGAAAAAATAAAATAAAAAACAATAAAATACACTAATGTGCAAAAATTAAGGACGAGACGGTTTTTTCAATATAACTTTGTACAAAAGCTTTCCAAATCAACACATTTAATACCGTAAGATCCCCAATACGTAAGGACATGAGTAATGTAAGCAACACTTACTAAAAGAGAAATCAGAGGGATAAAAAGAAGCTTTATTGAAAACGTAGCATGGAGCGCAATGCGACTGAAGGCCGAAACATCCCTGTGATGGGTGTCCAGCAAGAAACATCCGGTCTTTAATAGGGGATATGATCTCCCCTGACTGCTAGGCAGGTTTCACATCATTTGTGCATGCTGGATATGTGGTTGTTAATGAGCTGTTGAGACACTGCTGCTCGTTCCTCTTGTAGCACCAATCGCAGTTTCGGAATCGTTACTGGCGATAAGTTACGTGCTGCCACGGGTCTCCCTAGTAAGTTCCGTACATGCTTGACGGGATTTAGATCCAGAGACCTTGCCGACCAATCCATGTGTTCAATATCTTCACTCTCCAACAGCTCTTCGACAGTAACTGTGCGATGAGGTGGAGCGTTGTCGTCCATGAAGAGGAACTGAGGACCCATAGCCCTTGTGAAAAGACGCATGTAAGGAAGAAGAACCTCGTTACAATAGCAGTCCCAGGTGACGAACCTCCTTGGGAGATATGAAGGTCGGTCCGGCTACCAAGCATTATGTCTGCTCGAACGAGAACTCCGCGACCTCCAAAACAGTCCCTTTTGATGATGTTGAAGGGGTTATTGCGTGTTCCCCGCTCTGTCCAGATGTGTATGTGTCTAGAATCGCAACTCAGACTAAATCTGCTCTCATCTGTAAAGAGTACTCGTCCCCATTCATTGTCTCTCCAATTCCGGTGTTCCCGGCACCACAGAGAACGCCTTCTCCGATGGGCAGGCGTTAGAGGTACACACCGTACAGGGCGTCGTGCAAACAGACCACCACCGTGCAGTCTTCTGGCCACGGTAAAACGCGATATCGGTCGTCCAGTCGCCTGTGTCGTGTGTCTAGCGATTTCTCCCGCTGTCTGCCGCCTGTTTCTTCTGGCCTGTAAGGCAATATACCGGTCATCTGCGGGTGTGGTTCCTCGTGGACGACCACTACTAAACCCCCGGATAGCTGTTCCTGTAGTTTGAAATTGTCTCCAAAGTCGTGAAACGATGCTGTGAGCAATTCCGAACTCTGCAGCCACACGTGTCACACTGCGGCCTTCCTCCAACTTCCCAATGATTCGACCTCGGGTAAAAGCATCCAGATGTCGTCTAACAGATTGGTTATTCGCCATTTCTCGTTGAGGCAGCTACTCGGTGTGATTTTAACTGCTATACGGCGTGCAATCTCTTTGCCAGAAATACTGATCTTACACCGACAACATGCTTTATACTACTCAGACACTCCCCCATTACGTCTACCTGCATATCTGCTCATGTGCTACCGTACATCACCTTACTTAATCTCCTGATTGGTCTTTCTGTCCGCTCTGCCTCTTCATTCAGCTGATATGCTAATTTTTCGACTTCGTCCTTAATTTTTGCACACCAGTGTATATTGTAGGATGTTTTATTTTATCCCTTTTCTTGCTTTTTTGGAATTTAATTGTAGAACGAAATAATCATATTAAAATGCTTATTACGAATAGTGCATTTTAATTCTGGAACTGTTGTTTATATTAACTGCATAATGAATGTCGTACCACAAAAATATGCCATTCTAGAGAATGCCAAATGACGAAAAGGCAAAGTTTGAAATACTACTCCGATATCTTTCAAATGTTCGTACGTTTAATGCATTCATATTAATTCCATAAATAATTCATGTATTTAATGCATTCATTCCATAGTTCTATACAATTCACACGTTTCCATACATTGCTTTGTTCAATAAGAAAGACATAAATGTTGTTTTGCACAACTTTTATTTTTCTTTAGGTATTTGGAATAAATTTTAATGAC
>KK115840.1:815622-851504 GCA_000611955.2 Stegodyphus mimosarum | reverse complement strand
TTTTTTAAATAAAATTTATATTTTTTAGGAATGCATTTCTTTAAAATAATAACTTTACTATGACCTTTTTTTGTATTTTGCTTAAATAGCATATGTCGTCCTATAGAATGCTTAGGTATGGTATACAATGCGTAGGGAAGGTATAGAATAATGATCATATTTCATACATTGCTTAAAAATGCCAGGCATTCTATGAAATGCCTTGGAATTCTTTGGAATGCTATAATTTCATACATTGCTGGGAGCATATCCAATGTATTAAAAATACAGAAGACATGTTATGCATGCCAAATGTACATATGCTTATAAATTTAAAACATTATTATGTTTAAAAATAGCTATTTTATCTTTCAAAAAGTTCTACTTTTAAAAAGCATTTCCCACTTTTGATTGCCCTGTAACGGCCTTTCTCCCTCTTCAGATTAGTAATTTGGCTCGAAAGACAGCCTGTTAAAAACTCCTGTAAAAGGGGTTGGTTCTCAGTCACTTTTCCAAAATCGATAATCAGACAGAGAGAGGGGAGGGCAATCAATCGCTGAATCAGTAGTGCATGTCTGCATTAGGAGCTGTCTTAGTTCTTAGTCACTCATTAGACCAACCCCTCCTTCCATTTTTTCTTCACTCACTTTCTGCATACCATACTATAAAAGGATTCAGTGTTGGGAATTACATCAAAATGCATCCACCGAAGAGACCCACCCTCATCCTCGGATGCCTATTACGTGTGGCGTGACATGTTTTCGTTAGGATTTAACGAAATGTGTTTTGGGTAGCTTGCAACAGCCAATTTCAGGTAGTCAGGCGAGCAGGAAGTGTAAAACTTCGCATATTATTTCAGCAACTTTTCATGCAAGTGTCGATTCTGCGTAGTTAGCTGCATTTAAAATGCCAATTTGTTTTAAATCTTCTAATGCTAATGTCCCTTAATAAAGCTGTAACTTATATTTAATGTCCGTATACGATAAATATTTTGTATTAAAATAAATGTTTCTCCCGATGAAAGTACGTATCCTTATTCTTTTTTAACAGCTTCATCGTCCTACAAATTTGAAAGTTTTGTTACCTATTTCTCCTCTCCCCAAAGACAAACCTTTTGCCTCTTTAACTGGCTTTAACTTTTGCTCTTTAACTGGTTATTTATCCTGGAGAACTTTCTCCAAGATAAATAAATCCCTAATCTCTATTATCTGAAAATTTCCAAAGATGATCTCCTAAAGGCACGCTTTCAAATGAGCAGTTGTTCCCACTGAAATACCAACTGAAAAGGTGATAGAAATGCATTCCTATTTCCCCTTTAGTGAAGTAAAACTTTATTTTGTATGATCTGATGCAATGCTGCTCCGAAGAGAGCGAGACCAAACCTTTTCATTTCCGCCGTATTTTGGGAGCTGAAAAGCACAAAGCGGCAAGTCTTTCGTGGAGTAATCTGCAACACATTTGACCCCGACGAGTATATCTCGTTCTTGACATCTGACGACACTTTTCAAATCAACGACTTTGTCTTAGGGAAAAGGGGGATGCTGTTAAATAATACACGTAACTGAGAAAATTTATAAGTTAATTCCAAAGAAAAAATTTAAATAGAGTGCTATTCTCATTTTTTTTCTATTTGAGTGCTTTAGTTATTTATTTTATTGTCAATATAATTGACGTCAGTGTTGATGACCTTCTTTAAACATTGGAAATTCATGAGTGGCCAATTGGATAAAAGTCGCCGGATACTGGTAGTTCGGACTAAGTTGAATCACGGCGAACAGAACCATTACATGGATGTTTTTACTGTTTTTTCTATGTGTAACGTAAACATGAAACATTTTTTACTTGAAAAATCATCAATAAAGGAACCTCCATTTAGTCAGTTAAACAGAAACAAATCAATAAAACTATTGATCAAAATGCACTTTTTCGCTGGAAATCGATAAAATTCAAGCTTCATCTTGTTCCTCTTGGCATCAACTGATTTCTGAGTTTTCTTGAAAGTCGAAGCTTAATCAGTGCTTTTCTTCTGGCTGTCAAGTACTGCACCGTATTAATGAATAACAGCAATAGCGATGTTGAAAAAAAGGCCTTGTACATAAAACGATTCTGTTCACTGGAGTCTCAAAAATTGACGCCGCTTAATATTAATGTTATTATTCCGATATTGTTATCCAATTGCCGAAGTCTGATCCTTTTGTATATGAAAACTTGAGAAATCCGTTGCTTGTTGTGATCAACAATGCGGTTAGTATGATCATAATATTATAGAAATTTTTTCAAACTGAAGTAAAGTTGTCAAATAAGAGACAAGTCTCTCATAGACAAAGTCAGAATAGATTATAGATATTTCCAATTGTCAGAGAAATGTCGCCAATCAAGGGTTTAAGCCTCCAGACGGCTTAGTTTCGATTTTAATCAACCAATTAAAAGTAAGGGAAAAAAACCCCTTAGTTTGGCATAGATTTTGAATAACTCTATTTTGAGGCGAAATGACGCGGATCCCTCTTCTTCCGAGGCCCCAGCCCCCCAAACAAATTCTCCTAAATTTTTTTCCGCCTTTTCCTTGCTCCTGAAAAACAAAATCGACGGAAACATCTATTAAATTTAGCATATTCGTTTTCAACGAGAGCTTTCCTCCAAGTTATTAAGATTAGGGGTACATAATCCGCGAAATAATTTACAGAAATGTTTTGAAGAGTTCATAAATGAACTTTTACATTAAGGACTTTTTCAACAGTTCATAAACAGACTTTTTTCATTTTCGTGATTAAAAGGCTGTGAATATATCCATTTATACGTTTTTGGTTAGATTTTTATAAATTAGTTAAATTTCATTGCTGTTTTGAAGGGCATATTTTCCATCTTTTAATATTATTATTCGGGTAGTGTTTTCAAAATAATCGTAGATAAACATTATCACATTAAGCGCACCTACTGTTGTTCAATTTGTATTCTATTCATATAGTACAAACTGATTTTTTTTAAGTCAGCTGTTTTAGGGGGGGGGGCTCGGGGAAACACAAAAACAGAAATTACATCCCGAGGGCAGTCTAGAAATAGGTGGATAATAGAAAAAATATATTTAAAAGCTTATTCAAAACATATTCTTTGTATGAAAAGACTTCATATAATGATCATAAGACTACATATAATGACTTTCTAACTGAACTAAATAATCTCTTTCAGGGAAATTTTAGACTTATCATTTCTCAATTCTTATCTTCGACCGTATGAGAAAAATAAAATTCGAAAATATGCCGAAAATTCAAAATAGGTGTTGTTAAAGGCATGTCATACAGTTTAATTATAAAGTTTTGACCCAATACTTGAAATCGATATGTCTTTAAATTCTAACAGGCCATAGAAATGTACAGTGACAAAATTAGAAATATACAGTGGGAATTAGAAAGTTTTTATGAAAGTTAGCAGAAAAAAAATTATAGTTTCTAATTATAGCAAATAACAAAAGTCTAATTAAACTATACGGTTTAATTACAATATATAAAAATCTGATGTGGACACCATATGACTTTTTCGTACGACCTATTAAATTATGCACATTTTTTGCTGTACTTCATTTAAGCTTATTTCCTTGAATTTCCTTAGCGATATGCTTCTAATTCAGTCAATTTAGTTCTAACTTCCCGGGAAGACAAAAATGCGTAAAAACTCTAAACATCCTCATTAAAAATTTGAAATACAGAAAAACCTAAAGCACCAAAGACAGTTAAATAGTTAAAGAAAGCAATTTGAACTCAGATTTTACTGCACACTCTACACAAAAAGAATTGGGACACTTCTATATCTCCCGATTCAAATTAGGTTTTTCGTGTCTCGAAAAAACAACTTTAGATATATATTCAATTTATATACAGCATTGTTCAAATATAGCTATTCTGACACAAAATTTTACGATTTTTTTCAGTATTTTGATTCTTCTTCGATTGTGTTAAAGTACCAAGTTTTTGTAAAAATCGCACGACTAGTTTTTAAAACATTAGCTCTCAAAAGTTTAGTTCTTCAGTGTTATTTGAATTTCATGTATATTTATTAATACCTTTTTTATTAAACTTACTTGCTTCCTTTCGAAATTTAGGTTCAATCCAAATGAAATTCGCTGCTATTTTATGATTTGTTTTTGAAATTAATACACTGCTGGCCACCGTAAATGGAACACCCTGAAGGAAGCATGCAAATAACATGAAATTTACAACATGCATTAGCGGAGATGAGATATGCAAATGATTAGAATTTCAGCGCAGACACACATCACGCGCGCCTGTGCCGCTACTTCAAAGCGCTATATAAGGCTTGGAGTTTTCGACGATTTCAAGTTCGGTAATTGTGGTTTTTTCAAAAAAAAAAAAATCAATTATGCCTCGTAGTAAACAGCGATCATCGTTTGATCAAGTATCTGAGTTCGACAGAGGAAGGATAGTGGCCTACCGAGAGTGTGGATTATCTTTCAGGGAAATCGCTAGTCCTGTTGGACGAAACCAAACAATTGTAACGCGCATATGTGACCTTTGGATGCTGGAGGGTACGACGGACCGACGTGCTCGATCGCATCCACCTCAGTGCACCACATCACGTGATGACAGGAACACTGTGCGCATGGCAGTGACGGATTGCTCAGTCACATCACGAACCATAGCACAGCACATTCAGTCTGTAACGCATCATCCAGTTTATGCGCGCACCATTTGACGCCGTTTACAGCAGACTGGTCTGTCCGCAAGACGTCCATTGCTTCGTCTACCCTTGACGCAGAACCACAGACGTCTCCACCGCCAATGGTGCGATGAAAGAAGGATGTGGACGGCAGAATGGAATGAAATTGTCTTTACTGACGAGTCACGCTTCTGTCTGCAACACCATGATGGTCGGATTCGAGTCTGGAGACACCGTGGAGAGAGGATGCTGAACAGCTGCGTTATGCACCGCCACACTGATCCTGCACCGGGTATTATGGTATGGGGCGGTAATGGATATCACTCTTGCACTCCTCTAGTACGCATGGTCGGTACGCCGGTACTTTAAACAGGCAGCGCTACATCTCTGAGGTGTTGAAGCCAGTTGTCCTTCCTTACCTTCAGGGCTTGCCCACAGCCATATTTCAACAGGATAATGCGCAACCACACGTGGCACGCATTGTCCAAGGGTTCTTCGTCAATTGCCAGATTGAATTGCTTCCCTGGCCGGCTCACTCTCCGGATCTTTCGCTAATAGAAAACATGTGGTCCGTGGTTGCTGAACGATTGACCCAGATTACATCCCAAACTTCCCCACCAGATCAACTTTGACAACGTGTGGAAGCTGCTTGGTCTGCTGTACCCCAAGAACACATCCAAAATCTCTTTGGATCAATGCCGAGGCGTGTGGCAGCGGTGATCTCCAACAATGGCGGCTACTCTGGCCACTAATTCTGGAAGAAACTACACTTCACAGAAGTCTATAAATTTAATGATTTGATACTTGGTCAACACGTTATCTACTAAATAAATTTTGTTATGATATCTCTTGTCTTTCTTGGTGTTGCAATTTGGGTGGCCAGCAGTGTATTTTTTTTTACTAATTCTTATAAATGTTTCGAAAACATTTTTGAATCACAACCCATTAAATGTTTTCCATCATCTATCTGTATTTCGAAACATACCTGCATAAAAATTAGAGTTTTTTATTCAAAATTTCCTGAGATATACGTGACTTTATATACTGGCGCTTTTTGAAATTTGGCATATATGTTATAAGTGATAATAACGCCAATGTGGTTTACTCATTTTAATTAAATTGTGTGAAAGAATGAACGATGCACCTTTTTTTCCGCTCGCGTACAAATGAAGGCGAAAAGAGGACCATAAATTAAGAATTTCGCTAAGGGAATTATTTTTGCGGCAAACTGAAAAAAGTGCGCCAAGATAAATGTTTGAATTTCTCGGTAAGTTTCTGACCAAATTTTACAAAATTTAATATTTGGCCGTAATTTGAGTTGTAGAACGTAAATATGGAAAAAAGTAGATATGTCGTTTCAGAAAATGTCCGATTGTGTGTCAAAGTACCTATGTTAGGACAGTGTCTTACATAAATCTAATATCTTATATTCTATATCGCGCTTTCAAGACATAAAAAACGCAAGTTAAGTTTCGTCAATCGGCCAAGTAAAACGAAAGATATAGAACTGCCCACCCTTTTTTTGTGCAGAGTGTACATCTCACATCAACTGTATAAATGACAAAGTTGGGTGGAAAAATTGCCTCCTAAACCCTTAAATTGAATTTCGGAGTCAACTCGGAAGATTATCAGTCAAAAGCCACCACTGTGTCTGGGAAAATGCTTCCATAGATTGGTTTAAAGACGCAATCGTCGATAATCGATTAATTGATAGAGGAACCTTGATTTACATTTCTATTGATTCCCGTTTAATATCCTTTCATGATCTCAACTAATGTTCAATTTGTGATTAGTTTTCATGAAATCTATATTTAAAACAATATATATATATATATATATATATATAAATACATATAGATGTCACGCAAACTTGTATCTTTGCATATATATCGCGCAAACTTAACACGCACATATTGTATACAATAGAGAATATATAAATGAAAATTATTTCCTATGAAATGTGAAGGGGAATTTAGTAGATGTTGAATGTGTACTATTGCGGAATCTAATAAATGGAATTTATAAATAATTAAACTGAAACTGTGAATTAAAAATGCAAAACTAAAGAATAAAACAAGAGAAGTATTGGTGATTCCACAGAAAGATCTCGTCTCATCATGGGGAATTGGAACCTCTCCATACAAGCACCACCAAATCACGAGGCGCGTGTTTCATTATATTGCATTTCTGAACAAAATCCGAACCCCAATTTTAAATTTCCTATTAAATTTCATAAAATCGAATTTAAATCTTAAAGAAGCTCAGAAAAGTAAAATTTCTATTCAATTTCATAAAATTCAAACGTAAATCTTGAGCTCAGAAAATTTGGGATTTTGTTCAGAAATGCGAAATCAAAATGACGAAACGCTTTCGTCATGAATTGTTGGTGGTACTATGGAGAGATTCCAGTTCCCTTGATGAGACGGGATCTTTCTGTGGAATCACCAATACTTCTCTTGTGTTAGTCTTTAGTTTTGCATTTTAAATTTACAGTTTCAGTTTAATTATTTGCAAATGCCATTTATTAATTTGTAGAGAACTTAGGTTATTTGGAAACGCAAGAAGGGAAAAATTGAGTAATGCCATCGCCAGGACTCAGACCACGGACCGCTCGACTACGCGTCGAGCGTGCTGACCACGAAGACATGAGAAGAAGGCGGGAGAAATGCCTTATAAATTTATATATATGTATGTATGTGTAAGTTTGCGTGAGGTTTGTTTCTGTGTTTATCCGATATCGTAAATCTGTTCGAATTTCTATAAGCAGAGTCTGATTTAGTTTAGGGCCCTAGGCGCAGAAAATTTCAGGTGCCCCTATTGCTCACTTTCCAATTATATGCAATCAAACACTGCAAAGAAGCGTTTAGCATAAAAAGTTTTTAAAGACGAAATACTGCACTTCCTTGCGTATTTTCCTCTCTAACATTTTAGCACTCGATTCTAAACATTTAAAAAATATTCCCGTAATTTTCCTGTTCCTCAATGCATTCAGAGAACGAGCTCTCCCAAATTTTGAAACGTATTCATGCATATAGTAAATGTTTTCGTCTTACTAACAAAGGCAAGCCCTGGCAATGTAGCTGCGAAGGTCATGCCGAACTTCACCTTCTAATTGTTGAACTTTGTGCCAGTCTGATACGAGAACCGAAGCGAAGCAAACTCGAACTGATATTCAGTTTAGGAATTTGCTAAGTCAGCTGCACATTCATTTTCACTAACTATTTAGGGAGGACTTAAGGTCTAAGGAGTGCTAGAGACAACAACAAGAACGGGCGAGATTCAAGTTACAGGGAAGTAGAAAGGAAGATATCTTATTAGATTGTGTAATGCTGATATTGCTAGGTATTTTTAAGTTTCTTTTAAAGGAATTATATTGTGATATTTACCCGCAGTTTATTTATGACCACTTTTCATTTGTCATATTCTTTGCTGTAACCGTGTCTTTCGGAAATCCCTCTCTATTTTCGGACGGTAAAATAAAAGAAAAATACGCCAGGAAATATGGTATATTTATATTATAACTATATAATTTATTTTAAAAAACATTATATTATAACTATATAATTCATTTAAAAATTATACTAATTATAAATCAGCAAATATACAAAAATAAGGTCATTTTCTGTAATTGTTAACTTATAAATCTAAATTCGATTTCAGAAATTACAAGGTTTGGTTCTGCATTTCGCTTTCGAACATAAAATGGTATAAACAGAAAAATGTTTTAAAAATGTATTACATTTTAAGCTTTAAGATTGCAAGACCCTATTACAGTCTGTACATTACTACAAAATTTCTTCATCACTTTTTGATGGGATTTACATGCAGAAGAGAGTGTACAGAAATGTAAGACATTTTGCAATCAGTATGTTATACTGTTTGGAGAACGGATTGTATTTTTTATATTTATGTTAGAACATAACACTTACTGAAAAATGCTGTCAGGAAGTTCAGATAAAATAGCTTTTAAATGATTCACTTTCTTACTCTGACCCGCTTTTAAGTAATGCATATTTATAATATCGAATGTAAATCTTATGCATCGTTGATTAGTAACAACGTGCTACGACCATTTATCCTTACAGTATTAAGAAATCAGATGCGTCTGATTTCCAGTTTGCAGTACTATATTAATTAAAATTTTTATTAAGGTGCAGAATACATTTAAATGACAGAATAATGCTCAAAGGTAATTTGTGACATTTACTGCAGAAGATTTCAAGTCATTATTTTAATGTCATCCATTTGTCTTACTGTCAGTAAGCCACAACAAATAATATAATCAAGAGTATTTTTTTAAATTAGATTTCAGAATTCAATCGTATAAAAATATGACATTTGCGATCAATTAGTAACAGTTAAAGTTTTAAGGTCTGAGTTTGAATTCTGTCGTTAGAAATGTCGTTAGACATTTCCATCGTATCTAAATAGTTATTGTAGTCGCAATTTTTAAAGGCTAACTAATAGCTATATGGTTAACTACGAAACCTAAAAGCCTTTCTGCTTATTAGTGACTTCCATAAAAATAATTAAAAATAGTGAAAATGTCGCGTTTCTTGCAATTTTAAGCTTTAAGAAATTAACATAGACCAAATAAGCATGCTATAAAAACAGCGAATTTTCATTTGTTTTATACTCACGTGACAGTTAGGCTTAGAGTTTTCACTTGGTTCCAGAAAAAAAAAAAACCACGTGCTGAACTTTCAGGAATGTTCCTTATAGCCACGCCATAATAGCACAAAGTCAGATGTTCATATTCCACTGATCTGCGAACATAAAAAGGGCGAGCGCAATGGAGATTTTTACTTTCTGGAGATAACTATTCGACTCATAAAAATGAGTTCCTGACGAGCTGCTTCAGATGACAGAGTTTTAAAGATGTTTCTTTTATGATTTTGATTGTAACAGTTTATTCGTTTGTATTAATCGCTAAATAAAGATTTTCATGCCTTTAACTTCGCAGTCCTGATTTCCGTGGTAGCTTGCGATATTACGATATCCATAATGTATCAAAGTAGGAAGGAAAACGTTTTTCTCATGTGCTTTTGGGGTGCAGTAATTAGCATATTAGTAGTTCAGTAATTCGAAGATCTGTATTCGATCCTCTGTGAAGATACGATAAAGTTTTTAAGAAACTCCACTCACAAACTCCAAATGTGCCCGAAAATTAATCAGAATTTATGAAAAAGCGCAATAAAAGGTTAAAAATAATTAAAAATTAAAAAAATTGTTATCCGTTTTAGATATCTCCTATCTTCTTATCAAGGACGGATAAAAGTAAATACAAATATGCCGAAACTTTACTTGTGTTTGGAATAGATTTACCAATTTACATGATATTGCATCTTTTTAAAAACTTTTTTTAAAAATTTCTTAGACTTTAATGTTGTATGTAGGTATAAAACACTTATAAACTCTCATTTATAGTTTATCTGTTGTTATGAAGCTAGTACCTAGAAAAGTTTCAAGAATAAAATTATTTATTTTTGTAATTATATATCGATATGAAATAGTTTATTTCAGAAATTAAAAGAAAATGGAAATCAATAAAAGCCAATAATGTTTTACGCATTTCAACATTTCGAATTTTTAGAACAACGTTTTTTGATTTGTAACTGCAGTTTATTTCTTCTTAGTTCTCCGGAGTCAGCTTGCAAGTAATTATCTCATTCTTTACTCGTGATTTCGGGATGTAAGTGAATACGTGCATCTAGCAGCTGGAAAATACCTGAACAGTACACATTAAGTTAATTGGTTATTAAATTTATTTTACGTATTTCCTGTAGTAAAAATCCCAATACTATCTGCAGTAGCGTTCGAATTAAAGATGAATGAATGATAACGCGTAATCACCTGGATTAGATAGAATGCTAAGTTTCAGGTCTTCTTTCAGTTTTCCTTTAAGCGAGGATGTAAAAGATTATGTAATTATGTATTAAAATTATCACATTCCTTGTGCATTCCCTCTGGCATAAGTGGTTAGCACGTCCTGCTATAGTCTGTTACTTTAAAATTGATATTTCAAGGTCTTTCCAGTTCTTTCTCATTTGCGATAGAACACGTGTCGTCATCACAGCACGACACCTATCTTCTTCGCCTCATCTGAAGTTAGAAACGAAATACTCTAAAGAAAAATGAAATGAAAAAAATTCGGGAACTCAACCATACTCCGAGCACCAGAACTCAACCATATCTTTGCCATGGTTGCGAGGCAAAGCGGAAGGGGGAAAAGTTCTTTTACGTGCTTACTCTAAACTAATTCACTGTAGATATTTGAATATCCACGGACATAGTTGGTGTTTCATACTTGCCGCGCGAAAAATAATAATAAAACTCGGACTCAAAATATCAGCAGGTGTAATAGTTTTCTGTTTCTTTCTTTTTTTTTGTATGCGAAAGGACTGTTTTCATGACATTTTGAACATCTGTAAGAGAACACTTCGGTGAGTTTACTATTTCTCAATGCAGTATTCAGGAAAATAATTTGTGAATTCTGGGGCACATAATGTAAAACAATTTCATGCTGAATTTCGTATAATACTTAATATGGTTTTATTGGACACCGGATAACTGATTTCATACTCTTAAGTTTTTAATTTAGCAATTTAGTAAAGTATAATTTATTTTTAAGTTTTAAGAATAACTTTAAGGTTTATCTATCATTAAAACTATCTATCTATATTCACTTTTGATGAATTGTGTATGTATAATTTCTTCCTATCTTTCTTTCTATCATGTATCAAATCCAAAACAATTCCATTCCAACAGTTTGGGACAAGGGATGGACAATAAACGGAAAATAACCACATCTGGAATATAATAGTATTTCATTAGTATGACGCAGATTCGCTTTTGGAAGTCAATATTGCGACTGTCTGAAACACGGTTTTAGGTAATTTTTAGCTGTTCTTCTTTCCGAATAGTATTTGTTTCACTTCATGACGTAGAGGCGAGTGGCCTCTATCTTATCCTATTCAGATGATACTGAGACCAGCCAGTTATGCTGAGCAAAGAAGATGTTCAAGCTCACTTTCATGTTGTTCGAAAAAACATAAAAGCGTACCGAAAAACGTATGACGTTAAAATATGTATAATGCTTAAGAATTTGCATTTTTTGCTCTGAAAATTTATGTATACGTAATTAAAGAGAAGCTCATGATTAAGAAACGTTCAGCTTTTACTCGAAAAATCATGAAAATAATTCAAGGAATTTTATTTATATTGTTATGAAAAAAACGCTCGTTAAATTTGTTAACAAAGTATTTGATTACTTGAATTTAAATGTATGAGAGCTATTAGAAAAATTAGATTCCGTGGTTTAAATAATTCGGCTGTTATTAACATAGAACATTTATATTAAAGAGAAAAATTTGTCTCGTCTCGTGAAAGTGATCTTTCTTCTAATTCTTTTCAAATTTTTTTTTGTTTCTTATTACTTCTATCACCTTTGCATTCACGACTATCAATATTTAATCTTATTTCTTCTTCGAACATTTTGAATGACTAAATTATTTACGGTATTTTGAAATGGAAAATATTCTGAGAAATAAATGTGATAAAGATATTTTTTCATTTCTCACGAATTTTCATTGATGTCGTTTTGTATCTATTAAATTAATATTATTACTAATTTAATTTCTTTGTGACAGCTTTCTAGTAATCGCTACTGAAACGAATTGAGTGGAGTATTTTAAAGCGATTTCATACATTCTTTCTTTTAAATTTTGAACTTTTGACTTGAAGTAAAACTAAAGTTTCTTTTTCTTCTTCATCTAATCCTAATTTTAAGCGTAAATAAATCAAAATGTCAAAATTTAGTACTGATTTATTTTTATCTTTATAAATAATAGCTATGCGTCTTTCATTTTAGTTCAAACATTTTATTTGTATGTGTAAGGTGTGATAAAATTTAGAGTTTATTTATAGATCCAGTTTAAGTATATTTAAAAAGTCACCATAAAAATGTGAAATAAATTGGAATTTGGGCAATGTAATTTCATTTACGCAGTTTAATTAACTCATTTTAGTTTAAAGAGGAATTATTTTTTATTAATATTATTATTTTAAATACTCTCCATTTAAAATGTTTAGAATTTATTCTATTTCAAGAAGTTATTGTTGTTGTTTATTATAATAAACACACTATGTTTAATGTCAGCTATTAGAGTTTAGAGACAAAAGTATTTTTTCATGCTAGAGTCGTGGAAAATGTGCAGTGCCCTAGCCGGGACTCGAATCTGGATCTCTCGAGAGAAATCGCTGGCAATTTCTAGGCAGAAAGGGCCCACCAGTTGTCGAGTGGCTAAGCTAGCTAAACACTAGTAGTTTTACCTTGGTTCTAATCCTAACAAGCGTCCATGCTGAGAGGGCAGTTTAAGTTTCAAAGTCCATGTGTGACACGAATATTATCTAGTTTTGTTTAGAAATGTTTCCATAAAGGCATCCTATCGTTCTAAATATTCTAAATTAAAATTCTCCTAGCTTTGGCATATTATATTTCTTTGATATCTCTACCAGAATTCTGCGAAATTTGAAACTAAATGAAATACGTTTTAATAAGTATAATGAACATTCATTTTATAAATTGTTATTTACTTTGCAACTACGTATCTACATTTTTAATGACATTTAAATGTTTTTTAACTGTCCAAATCACATTTGAACCGAAGCGAGTTTTCTAAAAATGGCTTCTAAAATTAAAAATCTTTCGTTTCTTCCTCAGCATGGCTTGTTCTCTTAATAGCACATTCCTGTTGCTCAAATTTTATTTTCTCCATCATTCGTTTTCGTTCTTTTTTGGGATTCAAAATATAATTTTTAGGCTTGTAATGCGATACATTTCCTATCTTAAGCAGAATTTCTAACTACACCTCATTACATGTATTTTTTCTTAATAAATTAAACAACGTCTAGGCAGAATGTTCTGGGGCGTAACGTACTTTCATAAGTAATATGTATTTCATCTTCAGGATCTGTTGAAAAACATATTGCCATTTTAAATGAAAAGATTTAGGGAAAAACTGTGTCTTCGCAGAGAAACGAAAAGATGTTTCAAGCAAAAAGGCGTTTCAAACTGCAAGCTGGATTTGTTGACCAGCACTCTATAATAGCATATTGGAGGTATGATTTTAATTCTTTGTAAATTAACCAAAGAAATCTTTTTCTCAAAAAAGGTATCTATGTCTTTTGCATTAAAACTAAAGTCGATATTTAATGAAGTTTAATGGCGCATATCGCATATGTTTATTTTATTTTTAAAAGAAAGGTAGGCTTATTTGAGTCCTCTTTCTTTTAAAAATGTGCAATAGATACTTTTTCCACTTCTTAATAAATATTAAATTATTAATTATGCTAATGCACTCGAGAGACATTTGCTTGAAGAGAGATGGCTGCATAGAAGACATTCTACAGGGAACAAACATTCCGTAAGAAATAGACACATCAAACATATGACATGCAAAAATTGGTATGATAGAATCCCTTTTAATCGGCAGCAAAGGGACCGCATCGAATATATCATATATAAATAGTTTATCTTATAGGTCTAAATTTCAGATTTTAACCTAGACTTCGAAACCGCTTGTTATTTTGATATTGTTGGTAAAATTGGTACCACTTACGAGAAATTTTACTGTAATATGCCCGGAGAATATTCTTGTATTTCATCGTTAGGATCATTTGAAAAATATATTGATATTTTAAATGAAACGATTTATAGAGATGTCTGTGTTCTTCCTGGGAATAGAAACTAAGATCTTCCAACTACAATGTGAATTTGCTGAGCAGTATTTTATAACGGTATGTGGGAAGAATGCTTTTTCTTTTCAGATTTACCAAAGAAAACTGTTAAGACATGCGATTATTTGTTTTTGTAAGATAAAACAAAGGTATTTTGTGATTCAGAATTAGGATTTTATATAAAAGTCAGTTGCAATATACATGAGAGACTGTACAAATATATCAGAACGTCGTATCCTTTCCTCCAAAAAGACGTAAAATGACATATTACCCTGACCTAAGCACTTTTTATCATTACCTTCAATATATCTTCTCCGTTAGCATAGCATGCTTGCTAGGAAATCACATTTACAGGTAACATTTAGATATAGAAACTTCTCAAACCGCTCGCTCCCTTCATATAATTTATTCATGGATTCTAGGATTTCATTTTAAGCATTTATAAAACACGAGGGATTTTAGACAGCAACATATAATTTCTCTATAAAAATTTGAAAAAATGATTTGCTTAAAATCTTCTATAAAAGATTGATTATTTAAAGTACATAAAGTATCTATGAATGTGATACAAATTGTCATCGAAAAAATAAAGTACGGACGTAATAAGAATACAAATAATTTAAATATGTCTCGGAACAAATTATTAAGAATATTATTCCTCCCCATGAGATCGAAATTTATATTCATAATTCAAATTTTCTCCTATTTTTCTTTCTTTTTTTCTTTTTTGACCCTTTCTTTTCTGGATTCCTGTTATATTTTGTGCTCTCTGGCTTAAAAAAGATACGGGTAGCTGCATTTTAAATTAAAAATGAGAGGTTGTGTGTCAAATACTACAACCATTATTAGAAACTTAAATTCTATAGTAAAAACAGAATATTTTGGCAGTTTTTCCAAATTTAAGTTACAGCTTAATATTCGTTAATCAAAGCAGCAATTCAACTACATTTTGTTAACATCTTTTGATAGATGCTGTTGACAAATAAGCTTTTAAGGCACCACATGTTTTAGCATATAGCATTTTGTACGTGTACGAAAGCCTGTTAAAGTGGAATTTACGCTGAAAGGTTTTATTCGTCACTGAAGAATTAGTTAAATCTTGTTATTTCGCAAGGAAAATTAAATCTTTTTTGCATCGAAAATGTTTATTATACCGCAAGGAAAACAGAAACTTTTGTAATTTATTTAAAGTAATATTCAAAATTATCACGTCATGAGAAGAAGTAGCAGTAATCATGCCACTGTTTATTTAAATTAAGAAAAGAATAAAAATGAATTTCTGGTTATAGTAAAAATAGTAGTAAAAATATGTGTGTTTACCTAGCACCAATAATGGAGATTACGGCATAATGCAAGGCAAGATATAAGTGTAATGGCTCAATATTCTTGTACTTATATTCATAGTAGCATGCACTTATAATAAGCAAAATGCATACCTACATTTGTAGCTCATAAAAGCTGTGCACTTAATATAGCACACACAACAAGTGTTCTGTATTTAAGTGCATAGAACATCCACGCTGGTGTGAATCGTTTGCGTGACTATTACCCTTGCCGACATTTTGACTCTGAGGAACCTGCAGGAAATATTCTAACGAAGCAAGGAGCTGTTAAAAATTAATTAAACTCTACTTTTAGGAGTGTAAAAAGGTCAAAGTGCATTACAAAATGCGTTATGTTATGATTGTTGTCAAATGTACAAAATGAGTTATGTTATGATTAATGACAGCTAATCTCCCTTGTATTACCTAATCAGAACAAGCCGAGTAATTTTATCGCAGCAAGGAGTGCAAGGCATGAGCCAATGAGATAAGTAAAATGTTGGCATGAGCCGATGAGATAAGTAAAATGCATTATAAAATGATTTAATATCTCGAAGAAGATATTTTTTCATGACTCTATTTCATGTCCTAGCGAAAAATAAATAAATAAAAAAAATTATTGCAACTTTACTTGGGATTAATACTTCGCAAACCTCGTAAGTAAATGATCCAGTAAAAAATATGAAACTTTGTCTTTAATAAAAGTCTTTCCCTTATTAAATGAATGTGTAAGTCTCCTATGAGCAAACCTTTTTTTTTCTCTTGGTTAGCACTCTCAGTTTGATAAGTACTTTTAAATATTTAATTATTGTTTTGTATCTTGAATTTTGGGGATAAATTCATTAATTACTTGAGGCATATCGAATAGTTTAAATTACTTTAGGTATGAAATTGGAATCAGAATACGCAAAGTTTTATTTCCATGACTACTGCAGTCATCAGATATTTAAAAGCTCACTTTTGTTCTGTCAAATTAAGTGACGAGGAACCTAGTGAACTGCTAAGCGAGTAATCGCTTAAGTCCAAGAACAGAAACGTAAGCTCAAGAAAGGTTAATTACCCTTTATTTCCTTAAAATAAGATTAACAGTCGGCCCCTTTTTTTTTGGATGTACAGGGAAGCCTCCACTTAATCTTAAAATGTAAGAAATAAGAACTAACTAATGACTAACTGTAGAGATTTAGCCAACACAATTCTAAATTAGTTGGCCCGTAATCCTAGCGAACTATCAAAAGGCACGTAATACAGTCGAGCGTAACAACAACTCAGAGAGGCGTAGCCCAAAAGCAAACACGCGGTACTCAAGAATCCTCACTCTCTGTGTTGAAGTCAGTTGAACTTAACTTAAATACTATTTCTCTTTCTCATTTGCATTTAACGCGATTCTAAAAACTCATTTTGGCAGGGAGTTGTAAATTGAAGCCAGATGAGATAGGAAAGATGCATTAAATTAAAATAACTGTTATAAAATTAAAATATACCTTACAAAATATACCTGACCTTTATAAATTTTTTAATTGCAAACTTTTTTCTTGGAATATCAAATTGCAATCTAAAATTTTCATGTCGCAGTTTTTTTGTGCTCTTTGTCGTTATATTTTTAATTGCAATCTGAAACGCATCATTCGTATTAAAATACCATATTTTCTCATATATCACACCCTAACTTTTTTTTCTTTATATTCCGAGAATTAAAAAAATATTCGTATAATTTTTCCTTTCCTTTATTGTACATATTTTTTTCTCTTTGAGGGCTAGTATATTATTAGATTGTATGTAAAGACATTAGGTATTTTTGGAAGAAGGAAAGAGGCAAAATGAGCAATACTTTCGCCGGGACTCGAAGCACGGACCCCTCGAATGCGCGCCGAGAGTGCTGACCACTACACCACAAAAGCATACTAAGAAGGCAGGAGAAATACCTTATATAATCCCCTCTTTAAAGGGCGACTGGGGATTAGGAGAACCAATCGCCAAATCCTGGTGGTGGAGAATCTTCATTCACCACGATTTTTAGTTCGGACACATTGTAGTAATGTCTCTACAGTGTAGGTATTTTTTGAAAGCAGGGGAAATTAAAAATAATCAATACCCTCGCCAGGACTCGAACCACGGACCTCTCGAATACGCGCCGTGTGTGCTGACCACTACACCACGAAGGCGTGCTAAGAAGGGGGGGGAGAAATACCTTATAGTGTTCCCTTGATTATTTTTAATTTGAATCAGTGTATTCAATTTTTTTATTTCCATTTTTATATTGGCATTTCATGCATTTTATTTTTCTTGCATTTATTATTTAAAATTTATTTTGTGCAGATTTTTAATATTTGAACGGGACAGGTGTTCTCACACTTAAAAAACTTTTCAAACACGTGATTTCACGTTATTTCTTCTATTTATGTTCCAGCTCATTGTAGCCTTTATGTACTGCTAATGTGATCGATCTTTCGAAATCAAGGTCTTTTTTGGTCCCTTCTTCGTTCCTCCGATGTTATTCTTGTGAACTGCCATCAAGACTCATCCCTGTGAGCTGCTCCTGGAAGTTTACAAGGTAATTGAGCCAGACACGCTCAATAACCGTCAGATATTGTAATGTTTATATTACTATGCATTCTTATTGGAATGTAGGTTCCTTATGAAGAAATAATGTTGTGATAGTTACTAGTTTATATCCATAACTACTTTTCATTTGTTATATTCTTACTTTAACCTTGTTCTTTAGAAATTAAATTACTAGTATAATTTTCCTCTGTCGGTTTTCGGATGATAAAATTAGTTTAAAAAGCGTGCGAAAATACGCGAAGAAATGTGGTTTAAGCTAGCAGTATATACTCTTATTCCTACAAATATTGTAAAAATTAATTGTGTGATGAATAATGCGCTGCGGAAATAAATGAATACTTACCTTTTTTTCGTTACATGTAATATTAAGTTTACTTGGTATAAAAAGCTTGAAAATAATATTGTATCATGTAAATTGACTCATTAGTTTACATCTGTGATTTTGCATTTCAAATTTTTGCCACCTTCTGGTTTGTTTGCGTTTTCGAGGTAGCAATTTTCTATACTGCCTCGAATTATTAGCATTTTGTTGGGTTTTTGAAGTCCAAAACATTTATTTCATGCATTGAATTAAGTGCATTAACTTAAAAAGAACATTTATTGTTTCAACTAAACAATGGACTCGTTACAAAGGATATCACTTTAAAGATTTCTAAAATGAAATTTTATATTTTCTTTTCAAAATATTATTTAAACACTTTTTTCATCACAACATTCTTTAGAATATTATGGCACTGATTTTTATAATGCTTAAGAGAATCATAGGGTTGTGACATATATATATATATATATATATAATGTATGCGATGTGTGTGTGTGTATATATATAATATAAGTAATGTGTGTAATATATATATATATATATAGAGAGAGAGAGAGAGAGAGAGATAAACACTTATTTCCGCTTTTATGGATGATAGTGCACTGCGTCTTATATTAGGAAAAGCGAAGAGAAACAAAATGCGTGTGGCGTTGACGCACTCAGCTGATTAATGCTTTCTAATGCTTTTACTCGAAGCATTGTGTTTAGGAAAGTTTTTGATTAAATTTAGTTGATTTATTTTGTTAACTTTAGTATTCTTTGTCACTAGTCTAAACTAATTGATCCATCTTCGTTTAATTTTCATTTAATATTATTCGTTTACTTAATTCTCGTTATAGTCTTAAAATGTATATAAAACTTGGATTTATTGTCTACGATTTAACTCTGCCTCTCTCATTCCCGTGCAATTCGTACCGTAGAGGTAGGTCTGTTATTCGATACGTTAGAGAGTCAGAAGCTTACTAGTCTTTACTAGTGGGAATGCATTTTAATTATTTGGTTTTAAACAAAAGAAGCGATATTATTAAATATTCTTCATGAAAGTAATTTAAATAGTTGCAGTGAGTTCTTCTTATTTTTTGAAATTGGCTAAATCCACTGTCGTCAGCAACGAACAGTTTCCATTTTAACTTCGGTTATAGGAATCTGCTCAAAATGTAACATACGAGAGTGATTTCGGTTTGAATTGTCATTACGAACCTACTATTACTTTTGTCCTTCTCCTTTAATTTCTATTATCTTCCGCGGCGAACTTGAAATTAGGGTCGTTATGCTCGAGCTATTTCCCTCCGTCAAATATCAACTTTATCGTTGCATCTTACGATATATTAGATGAGTTTTGAAGAAAAATGCATCAAATATTACGAGACTTGTATTTCTTAGATTAATCGATAGCTGAAGTCAAATTCCATCTCCAGGCAGAAAGCTGAAAACTCTTGTTCTTCTAATTTAAAACAAAAGGAAAACCATATCAATATGTTTGCTGCCTAACTGAAAAGTGTGCTGCCCTTCGTAGACTTAGAAGATTTTGAGCAAACACCCCAATTCGATAATGGTCTCCACCGAAATTTCTGCGTTCGCATTTCGAGTCCTTTTGTCTATCATTCATCCATTCAGATTTCTCCTTCCCAAAAAGCAATCTTCAATATCTTGACTGTTCCCAACCACCGCCAAGTCTGAAATAACAACAACAACAGAAGCACTCCAGGAAAAAAAAATGCCACCCGTTAATGCGTACGCCGGAAGAAATAGAGTATTTCCTTTTGCCAGTGTTTATATTTTAGATTAAAGAGTCTCCATCCGATGTATTTTTTTATGTACTTTTTACAGGGCCTCCAACATTTGGTGACGACAGGAATCTTAATGAAGTATCGATAACGCCAACGGTTCAAGCTCTCCTACATCGATTGACGATATCGATTGCTGGGGATATTGATTAGCTAGCGGTGCAGCCTCGCTGTCTTCCTGCAGTTTGTTTGTGTGTTGAGTCTCAGAGGATAGGCATTTTTTATTGCATCCTCTTTTTTTAGACGGAAAAGAGAAAATGCAGCGACATAAAAGGATTCGCATTGTGCTGTCTAATATTCTTTATCTGTTCCATCATCTTAGGAGTTCCATGTTGTCTGCTTGGAGATTGTTTTTCAACCTGAACCCTCGTATTATATTTGGTGCGAGTATGTGCTTTTTTTCCTGCAATATTTATGAATTGAGGAATGTCGGAGCGAAGAAAAAAAAAGAGCTTATTGTTAAGAAGTTACAAGCTTCTCGAGGCGCTATGTCTTGACAAAAGTTATTGTATGCTTATTGCTACTATGCTATCATGGTATAAGGCACAAGTTTATATGTGCAGAATTAACATTTTTTCAATTGACAAATTTATTTAACAAAAGTGAAAACATTAATTATTAGTAAACGCTTGCTAGATGTTGACATTCTTATGCGGTACAAAGCTTCATCTAATTTTTTCACGCTAAACCACACTTCGATTCGGATAAAACTTGCAACTCAGACTGAAACTTCTACTCGTTTTTTAAACATTCTTAAATTTTAAATATAAGAACATTCGAACATTTAGAACGTTTTAACAAAGAATTAAAAAAGCGAATGTTTTTGGATAAACGTTTCTAGCAAAAGCTTATTATTTAAAACGAGAAATATCGTTTACTACTTTTAATTTTACTTTTCTTTCAAAATGTTGCATATAAACAAGCTGTGGATTGAAAGATATGTTTTTACGCTTTCTGAAGAGAAATTTTCCTATTCCATAATTCCAAAACATGGTGAAAAGCATAGTACTAAAATTTCTGAGGAAAAATTAATCAACATTATTAATAGGAGAGAAAAAATCGTCAGTGTCAAAGGTACGCGTTGGTTTTAATGTTTTTAAAATTAAGTAGTTGCTAACTGGAGAAAATCCGTCGATGCAGAATTAGTTGCAAAATCTTTAGACACGACTGTAGCAAAAATAAATAAAATAGTAAACCACGATTTACAAGTTAAGAAACATAATGTTCACTAACTTTTGCCAAGGTATGTGGCTCAACGAAGAGCAATTTGTAGAACCCTGTATGAAAACTATTTAACAAGAGATAAATGGAAATACATTATAAGCCTTGATGAAGCATGGGTTTGCCTAAATGACTGCAAGGAAAAAAGATGTATTTTTTCCGAAAACGAATAGAAGAAACGTGTACAAACCTGGTTTCGTCAAAGCAGAGGAAGTCTCAGTAAGGAGGTTTATGATTGTCTCAAGATTTTCTCTTACAGTGGGAAATTAAAAATTCGAAAAGTGGAAAAAAATGTTCAACTAAACGCATTATCAAGAGAAAAATTTACGTCCGATATTTACAGAAAAAAATCTATTTCTTTATCCCAATGATTTTCAAAGAGCGAAATACTATCAAGACATAACAAGGAAAGTACCACTGCATTCCTTGAAAAAATAAATACTGATACAAGTATTGCATATATACCGTTTCAACGTATTCCTGAAAAGTCCTCTGACGTTTCATCTATGGGTTAGTGTGACTCTAGTCTTTTGAAAAGAGCTCTTTCCAAGCGCAAACTCACCACAATTAATGGATTCTGGAAAGTACTGGAAAAGGAATAAAAATCAGTATCTTTGGAAATTTTGCCTTTCTATCATGGAAATCATGACGCAGACTTACAGTCCAGAAAGAAGCCTATCAGATCGAACATTTAAAAAATTACCCTTTGCATTTTAAACATTACTTAAACGTCCCGGTTATGGCTCTAAAAATCTGTAAATACCCTCTGTATTTCTTAGAATACATTAGACGGTACAAAAGTTTTCGGCGTCATATATAAAAAAAATGTTAGAAAAGTAAATTTTTGGAGAAATGGGTGGCAATACGAAATGAAAGTTTTCACTGGGGAAATCGAGTGCGCTATATTTTAACTGTTTACTGAATGAAGTGATGTACCAATTCATTTTGAAATGTTTAAAAATGAGTATCGTTCTGTGATTACATTTTTGACTAAAGTACGTCTGCATTCAAAAGAAATAAAACAATGCTTGAATCATTTATATGCTGACTGTTTTTATTCATTTCTATTTTTAAGTGAAAGATAGGATAAAGCAACTTCGCTTGGGCCGAGAATCTGTAAAAGATAATTTTCGTGGAGGTCAACAACTGTAGGCATTAACATCGGAAAATATTGCTCGTTCCATCAGGAAAATATAGAGAGACAAGAAATAAAACATCAAGAAGATATCAGGTAGAGGTAGAAGTGAATGGGACATCAGAAGTTCGCCATTATTCAGGTATAGTCCCATTGCGCAACTGTGCAGCTCCGCCCCCATTTGGATGAAAAATACTCCACGGGACGAATACGAGGATCAACCATCCCCCTTCCTCTGCTACCAAACCACTCGAGATGACTTTCGGCTAGCCAGTGTATAAATGCCCCCATGCCTGACAAACATTATGCACTTACAAAAATCCATGGATTCTCTTTGATTAGAACCCGGGCCTAACGATACAGCAGTTAACATCGCTAACTATTTTAACTGTCAAGGCCACAACAAAGAGATAACAAAACTGAATCTATGTTCAACAACTATTTTATGCATTTTACATGAGCATCTTCTCATGAACAAAACCCACTGCATGATGGAAACCTCGACTTCTTTCAGAAATTAAAAATATCTGATGTTGCTACTACTTCCCACTAATTCTGTATTTTATATAGGAACGGTTTTAAAGTATCACTTTGGTTTGAATGTCTGTAAGAAAAATCTAATTTGTTGTTTCAATAAATGAAAAGATCTGCAAAATTTTAGATTATATAAATGACTAGGTATTATTGGCCATAGGTAAAAACCTTTCTTCAAATTTATACGAACGTAAACAAATGTTTGCCACTTTATTATTTTTGTATTAATAATTGAACTTTATAAGTTAGTTGAACGTACAATTTAATTGGTTTTCAATTAAGGAAAATTAAGTTTTTATAATATATTTAAAATATGCATTTTGAAAAGATTACCCTTATTTAATTTTTGTTCCACGAAAATCCCTTCAGTGCTATAAGTATCACTTACAGTTTATCCGTTTTAGCCCACATCTAATGTTATCCCCATGAATATAAAAGTTTTAAGTACTCAAGCGGAAAAGTTTTGAATTATATTTTAATACAGTTTTTCATTAAAACAGTTATGGGCTTCAAGTAAAACACATTTCCGATTATTCACTAAAAACTGTTATAGACTTCGAGTCTAGTACCATTTTCGATTGTCCAGCTTCACCCAAAATCTAATCAACTCTTTACATAAACGCAAAAAAAAAAATCAAATACAGACCACAGATATTTTTGGTAGTTTAATATATCGTTGAAGTATGAGTTATCGTGGACGAAAGGTTTGTCATATACATACGCACAGACAGGCACACAAATAGACATCATTGTAAAAATAGTAAAAGCATGTTTTGGGGATCCTAACTCCTGCTGATTCACTGAGAACAAAAGCTGAAACAATTAACTCGAAACAGTTAACTGAAAACAATTCACTGAAAGAAATTATTAAATTGTTTTACCGAAAACATTACCTCCCTTGCCTATCTGTATAGTTTTGGGGTAGGGGGTAAAAACAATAATGTGCCAGTGAAATTAAAAAAAAAAAAAAAAACAGAGTATGACATCGCCCCTTTCTTTTGGGCCCAGATTCAGTTCCAGCTCATTATGATCAGTTCATGAAGCTGAAATCTAGCTTTCGGGGAAGCAGATTTAATGATGATGATAATGTAAAGAGAACAGTTTTGCAATATTTTGAAGAAAATCCTTTACATTATTTTTTAAGTTCCATAAAGTTGGTCATTAAATGATGCAAAACACTGTGGAGGGAAATTATCTTGAAAAATAATCTATTAAAATTTTCTTTAACTTTTTGGTTGTTTATTAAGGCAGAAACTTTCCTATCTGACTAAACAGCTGAAAACAACTTGTGTCTAATAACAAAACCTCACGTTTGAATCTATCATAGCGATAATATAGTAATAACATAAAATTTTATTCGTACCTATTTTAAACTTTTAGGTAGTTTTATTCAAAAAAGTAAGATATTCTTAACCAACAACAAATAAAAGATCTTTCGATAGAAAAAAAAGGTGTTTTATGTATTTTAATTTAAAAATAGAAATAGAATTCTCAAATTTAGGCAAGAAAATGAAATAAATATTGCCACTGTCCATCAAAATTTATTTTTAGTCAATGTGCAGTTTGCATTACTCACGCATTTTATCGAGAAGTAAGAGAGATGTATAACGTTTTGAAAAATAAATAGTCTTTTTAGTTATCATTGGAGAATATCAGAGCCAGCTTGCACGATAGTTACCCTGTTAAGTCGTTAAGCTATATTTAACTTCATTATTTTTAGCCAAAAGTGTCAGTTAAGAAGCTAAGCTTAAAGTGTTGGCTTTTTGTAAGCACGAGTTGATGCCATCTGTGAACTTTATTTAAATTAATAAAGGGTTCTTTACATCCTTCTCTTGACTTTGCAGTACTTTACGACTCAGCGATTATTTATTAAACAGTCTTCTAACTTCGAGCTCATTTTACGATAGCCAGGCACACAAGACGCTGTATTATAAAAAAAAGAAAGAAAACGAACGTTATCTTCTATGATCATCACCATGGCCGTATTTGGGAGAGTAACTGAAGGGACTGCATCCTCTCCCGAAACTGAAGTTTCAGTTTATAAAAAGAATACAGTTACAAAAACATTGGTTTAAAGTTGCAACCTCTCCCCCCCCCCGAAATTAAATCCTACTTACACCCATAATCAGCACTACTGAAATAAATTACGTTGTCTTTCTGTCTAAATTTTCTCGGCTAACTGTTGTCATAAAATTGGCTTCATTTTATTTTAATTTTTCTTTGACATTTTTAGTATGCAAAAACCTATAACTAGTAGCAAACATACAATTAGGCTTTGAAATCTATCGATCTATTTTGGAGAAAAGTTCAGAAACCAGTAATACTGATAACATATTCCAAGTTACTTACGTATTATCGAAATTACCTTAGTAGAAATAGCCAAAGCTTCAGAATACACCAAATTTTGTTACCCACCCGCATGACAAATATCCAGTTTCTAATTTCATCCTTTTCGTATGCGTTTTTTTTTTCGTTGTTGTTGTTGTTGTCTTTCAAGCTCCAATAGCTTTTATAGAAAAAAATGTGATTATTTTTTGTCTTAAATTCGATTTTAAAATTTGTGCTTGTAGGATTTTTTTGTAATAGAAGAAAGAGAAGTGAAATTTCTACAGGAATACATTATTTTGTCTGAAATCGTTAAAGGAACCGGACAGCCGGGCATGGTTAGGCAGAGTAGCTACTTTCGGAAAGTGTGTATCCAAATGAATTTATCGGCATCTTCCGAGGCAGTCTGTTTAGATTGGGGTGGCGGGCACACGAGGCGTGAATAAGAAATTTGACTTTTCATAGGTCATGTATAATCATTTGGTCTATCAAACCGAATTTACAAAAACGAATAGCCAGACCGGCGAATTATCATTTCTTGAATTTTATTTGCACTGAAAAGTCATGTTGAAGAAGCTCTTACTTTGGTATGGCTCGTAATAAGCATACCGCAAGGAAAAATACTACAGCTCCTAGGAAACAGTTAGCTACTAACATCTATAGTCTTTTTTTGTTGCATTCATTTAGGTAAACCCATGCTTCATCAAGAGTCACAATGTATTGCCATTTATCTGCTGCTAAATAATTTTCATACGGGGTCCTACATATTGCTTTGGGTTGAGCCATATGCATCAGGGAAAGCTGGCTAAAATTATGTTTTTTAGCGTTTTTAAGTTTAAAATCTTGGTTTATTATTTTATTTATTGCTAATGCAGATGTATTGGAAGACTCTGCAATTGATTCTGCGTCGGCGAATTTTCTTTTGTTGCCAATGATTTAACTTGAGAAACATTAGAAACTGAATGCACCTTTTCGGATATTCATGTAGAGTTTTCTCTCCATGTAGAAGTAATGATTGACGGTTTTCCCATTTCCTATTTATAATGTTTCTTAATTTTCACTCGTACAGTTTAGTACCATGTATTTCACAACGTTTCTGAGTTATGGAATAGGACTATTTCTCTTCGCAAAGTGCAAAAACATATCGTTCAACCCACAACTTATTAACATACGATATTTTAAAATTAGAATAAATTTAGAAGTGGTATTACTATTTCTCATTTCAAGCATTTTCAAGTAGATATATCTCATTTTAAGCTGTTGTCAAAAACGTTTATTACAAAACTTTTTTTTAAAATCCTTTATCGTAAGCATTCTAAAAAATGTGTAAGCACCCTCTGTATATTACGAACCGATATTTTGCCAAAACTTACTGAGTACGATATAGAAAAGTTTATATTCGAAAATGTTTTTCGCAAAATACCTATGTAAAAATTTAAATTGCCTGTATTTTTATTAAAAGATGTCACGTAACCAAAATTTGCATAGTCAAAGAGTCTGCGTTATTTGAATTTTCCCTTTCAACTACAAACCATGGATCTACACTCAATCATTCAAAAGATATTTAGTATTATAATCGCATTAAAACACTTTCAGCGTTATAAAAGTGCTTGAACAATTTAGCAATGTTAGAATAAGCATTCAAAATTTAGAGTTCTTTTAAAAACATGTCGTCACAAAACAATACAAAAAATGAATCGTTTTTCATTTCCTAAAAATTTAGGAAGTTTAGAAAAAACATTGTTTGGTATTTATTCTCTGAATGTTTGAATAAAAAATCATATTTATTCTTTCTACATTATAAGAAGAAAATTTCTACTTATTCCGCTTCTTTTTGATTGAGAAGTAAAAGACAAAATCTTGTTATTAAAGTTTTTTAAGTTGTTAAAAGGAAAAATGCTTCCTATTTATCATTCTTCCTTCTTGTAACATTCTGTTTGTTAAAGTTTTCTCTTTAACATTATAAAAACATTAAATTTGACTGATATTTAGTAAGTAACTTCCCGAAAAGATTTTGGGATTTCTAAACGTTTAATATTGTGATATAGGGAAGTAATGCTTTTATTTTTGAAAAGAAAATATGTCCAGCGAAATGAATCAACACACATATAAAAAATTATGCGAGAATTTTAACAGGTTTCGAAATTCATGAATATCTAAAATAATTAAGAAGAACTGAGAAAATATTTTCTTTTAATAGATAAATAATTTGTTATTATTTTAAAGCGTAATAAATTTATCGAAAAATATTTAAATGCTTTAATATACGTATGCAGTAAAAAATTTAAATATTTGAATCTAAACTTACTGTATGCTTTGCTTGTCTTTCTTTTGTACAAAAATTACATCTTCATGTGTTACTTTTATGCCGAAACATACAAAAGATATATATACAAGCATACGATTTTTATGTGAGATAATATATCTCCAAGCACGTTGCTGTCCTATTTTTCTTTATCTTTGCAGTAATATATTATTACAAAAATCTGATGTGGCTATAAAAATTGTGCATAATTTAATAGGCAGGACAAGAAAGTCACGTGTCCACATCACTTCTTTGTACGGTCTATTAAATTCTACAAAATTGTTACTGCACTTAAACTTATTTCCTCCAATTATTCTAACTTAATTCTCTAGGCAAGTGGGAAATGACATAAAAAATTGCAAGTTTTTGAAATTAAATTTTCCAGTCAATTTTTGACGTATGAGAGTCAAACTTAAAACTTTATTTTTTCATAACGAGTATAAAACTTACCCAAATACAAGTATAGGAAAAGGGAAACCGCATTATATTATTATTAACTATATTTCGTTATTTGTCGAAAATAAAACTTTTTAGTCCAAAGGGATTTAGTCCCGAAGGACTATTACTTTCGTTTGGGCGTTTTGCGTTGAATCATTAAAACGTTGAATCACTTTTCAATTTAGTGCTTATGTTTCTTTGTTGGTAATTGAAGTTGCATTGGGTTGGCTATTGGAATTTTTGGAATTGTATTATGTTGGTTAATGGGTCTGTACTGGATGGATTAATGGAATTGTATTGAGTTGACTATTGGAATTATATTAGGTTAGTTTTTGTGTTCGTATTGGGTTTAGTTTAATGTTTGTTTCGTTCGGCAAGTTATCATATTATTAAGCAAGATCCCTTTGGACGTAATCTAAAATCTGAATCCTTTCAGATTTTTTTCGCTTACGTTCTTTTCTCTCTAGTTTCTAATTATTTTTAATAATTATAAACTAGTTAAATTCGCATTTTATTTCAATTCATTACTTAGCGTATTTTAGACTTCGCTACTAAACAGGTCAAATATATTTCTTCTGAATTTTTTTGCTGTAATATTCCTTCATTTCAAAAATTCTGTTACTCTAATGTTGCAACCTTTTATAACTAACTTCTTTTATTTTTATTTTAAATTTGATATTTTCAAAACTTGAATATTTTCATTATTTGAAACACTTTTGTAACTGGAAGTATATGATTACGAGTAAGAACTACAAAAATAAAGGCCGGGTAAGGACTTTTAAGCTACGTAAGGGAGTGAGTGTATATACATATGTTTGGTTCTGCTGACTGGAGATAAATACATGCATACATATACACGTACATACGTGCGTATGTATAGATGTCATGAAAAAAATCCGTTTTTAATCAATTGTACAATCCGTTTTGATCCGCATTAAACACAGTCCTTTATCCTGTCTGTACGTACAGATGTCAGACCAAACAGTCGTCCAAATGGATCCGAGAGCTGTCAAAATGAATATTTCTACTGAAATATGACACCTGAAATTTTTCACTATTGCAATACTTCCTATACTTCGTTCAAAGAAGTAGAAATCATAAATTTTATTCACTGATGATGTTTTAATAGCATCCTTAAATTTTTTCACTTTGCATGCCATTTTAATATATGCATTCAGGCCATTAAGACTTGTTTATATGCAAATAATTTTAGCAAATAACTAACCGTTGAGTGGTGAGATCGTTGGTTGCTATAAATTCGACATTGATTGAAATTTTAGGGGATGAGGTGGCTGCATGAAAATTTCATGGTTTTCCCATATGTAATAAGAATATGAGCTACTTTTCCTTAGAAAGAACGACTCGCCACCGGCCAAGAGGTAAAATCGTTGAACAGCGATTGTTCGACCTGAGTTCATTTCCAGGCGAACGTTCTGGGCGTTTTCGTGGTTTTCACCAAGTCTGATGTTGATGCGAACCAGGTTGCGATAGAAAATCCTCCCCAAAGGCATCACTCTTCTTAAGCAGATAGACCTGGCGAGGGACTTGCCATAATCAAATGAACCAAATCAATTTCCCTAAAACGTTCTCCGAAAAGGCATCCCTTTCTTCACATATTTTAACAAAATTTCAAGTATTTTGATCCGTATAACTTTTTATTGTTTATTCTTTATTGTTTATTATATTATTTAATGATATCATTTCAACACAAAATTTTAATATAAGATTGCGTTATCCATTGACACTGTTTGAACATTCGTACTGTTTCAAGATTATTTAAATTAAGATGCGTGGGTGATACTGTTTTGATTTCTTACTGTTTAAAACTTTATTAGTTAATATACACGGAGGATACCATTCTAACATTCATACTGGTTTAAAATACTGGTTTAAAGTGTTGGCGTGGAGCATAGCTCTTTTATTTTCCTTACTGTTTTAGCATGGCTTTCTGACACCGTTTAACATCTTTAGTATGTATTTAAAAGAAAGCAGTTCTCTGATGACATTTATGACGCTCTTGTGTTTATAGCGCATGCTTTAAAATATTCTGAACTATATGATACTTTTTTAAACATAGTGTTGTTTCGGTATACATCATCAATCTATTTCAAATCTTTGGATTTATACCATACTGGACGTATATTAAAGGAACTTTCCAAAAAGAAATAAAGGGAAAATAATTAATCTTTTCTTATAAAAAAATCCTATTGCTATTATTATACAACCGTCTAGTACTAAAATAAAAATTCAGTTCATTTATGATACTGCACATAAATGAATATTTATCAAATTAATTTTTCTCATTTCTTCTATCAGGTCCCTGTTTGAACCTGAGTGAGGATCATTAGGTCTGACTTTTTTTTTAAAAATCCGTTCAAAGAACTTTACTTCTGCCCTTTGTTCAGGATGTTTCGGAAATGTGACAATGTTTGGTTATTTCAGTCAGTGCTATTACTGTTTGTTTGTTGGGATGGTATTTTTCTGCAAAGTTTTTGATGACTCCTTTTGTTTAACAAAGATTTGACATCAGAGGTAGCTGTAGATTTATTATGCCGTTTTTGTGCAAAATTAGTCGTAGCGTTATCTCGAAAGAGGTGAACTAGCGTAGTGTGTTAAGTCGTTCTCTTCGAACTTGAGTCGTATTCCAAGCAAATATCGTGCACCAAACAATAATTTTCACGTTCAAACAGGACTTATAACAATTTGGATATATTATAAAGCTTTCGTATGCCGAGATACCATTGTAATTGCACTTTGTAATAAAATACAATTCTATTATAAAATAGTTTTAACATTTTTTAATCCAATGATGGGATTCAAATCATTCAACGACAGATTTGTTGCATCATTTAGTGTGCAAAGTACAAAAACTTTATTTTTTATAAATTTGTTTGCAGGTTCTTAGGCTACTTTTTATGACAGTGCTCTTAACGCGTTAAAAAAAATATGCAAACAGCTGAAACTAACCATTGTAAAATTAAAGCAAATCACACAATACAACATTTTAAAACGAATGGCTACTTTTCATTGAAGCAATATAAATGTCATATAAAACGCTTTACTGACGTAGAAGTAAAACTCTTAACTGTACCGAGCTAAATAGTACTGTCAGAAGTAGAAAATTCCCCTTCCCACTGAAAATATTCATATCGAGAGCTTATTATTTTTGCTCATGAGCTAGATAAAAAACGTTAGATGTTTGATGGCAATACACGATAGCAGATGTTTGATTGTAATACATGATAATTACGAGTGAGAAAAGAGGTTAATTCTTCACCTGCACGCATTGCTTTATTGTATGATCTTTTCTATTATTTTTCTTTAATCTGAAATAAATTTTCAGAAGGCTGGGAAACGAAAACTTTTGCGATAAATTTTAAGAAACGCAGACATTTACGATAAAATTTCTATGCCAAAGTTACAAGGAAAACTTTAATAATTAGTCCACCCCGTTAGAAGCAATTAATCTTATGTCCATTTAAAAGTATTTTCTGAAGCAGCTTTAAGTAAATGCAGTCACTTAAGTACAAATATTACAAAAAATTTTAAGTTAGCGGGACTAAAACTCCTTTAGGAAGCGGAACTGTTGAATCAGTAGCAATCTAATAAATTCCACTACCGATTACAAACATTAATATTTAAGAATGCATCAGCCATTGATTGCTTTTTAACAACTTTTCTGTTGACCCAGCAAACGTTATGGACGTCGAATTCCATACGGAAGGACGACTTTTCAATTCATAACACATGAAAATTTCTACCAGTTCCTGATCTATCCGATTTCGAGTTGGATGTATTTTAGAAGATGCACTGCTCGACACTGAAAATGCAACACCAAGACGGAATGGTCAGATATTTATGCAAATTTTAGAGTAGACGCACGTCACTGAGTTATGCGAATGATGTAAAATGCGCAGCTCTCCGACGCACGTGAAGTAAGATATAAGGGAAGGAACGTGCAGAATGGGCAATATTCGTGTCGTTATTTCTGCAGAGAAATTATCGAAGAAAGTTGGTTTTTGTCCCGGAGGATACGTGTAATAGGAGAGAATGCCAGGTCGCCGTCAACAAAGGCACTTCCAGCAGATTGACGATTTTACCAGGGGTATGGTGATCGGACTGAGAACGGCGGGTTGATCCTTACGTCACATCGCAGCTGATACTCACATGGATGCGAGCACGGTGCATCGGCTATGGCGAACATGGTTGGAACAAGGGAATATGGGAAGAAGGGGGGTGCAGGTGCAGCCAGAGTGACGTCAGCACGCGTGGATCGACGCATCCGCCGACAAGCTGTGGCGGTCTCGCAAGTCACCTGTACCGCGATTCTGCAACATGTGCAGATACCCTGGATGTTCCCGTGTCGACAAGATCCATTTCGCGTCGATTGGTTGAACGTGTCCTGCACTCACGGCGTCCTTTAAGAAGACTGCCATTGACCCCACAGCATAGACGCCAACGTTTAGAATGGTGCCGGACTGGAGCGATGTGGATGACAGAATGGCAAAACGTCGTGTTCTCAGATGATTCACGCTTCTGTTTATCCAGTGACAGTCGCCGCATAAGTGTGTGGCGTCGACGTGGAGACAAATCTAATCCAGCAGTAACTGTCGAAAGCCCCACCGCGCGACAACGTGGCATAATGGTTTGGGACTCTATTGCCTACGATTCCAGGTTACCTCTAGTTCGTATTCAGGGCACTATGAAGGCCCAACGATATTTGGATAATGTACTGCGGCCAGTGGCAATCCCCTACCTTCAGGGGCTGCCTAGCGCATCAGGATAACGGCCGACCACACAGTGCTCGCATCTGCCAGTATGCTCTGCAAGGTATACAGATGCTTCCCTGGATACCGTACTCTCCTGACCTGTCACCAATCGAACATGTGTAGGACGTGATTGGACGCCGTTTGTAGAGCCTTGTTCAGAAGACGAACTGTGGCAAATGGTTGAAAGGGAATAGAGAGCCATCCCTCAGGACACCATCCGCACTCTTATTGACTCTATGCCTAGATGTGTTTCTTCGTGCATCGCTGTCTGCGATGGTCCTACATCCTACTGAGCCGACGCCGTTCTCGCTCTGTATTCTGACTGTCATTTTGAAATAAAGATCACTTATTGCTGCTTGCTGTCTCCGTCTTTTTTCCAAATTTCATCAATTTCTGACCACTCCTTCTTGATGTTGCATTTTCAGTGTCGAGCAGTGTATTTTCCTTATTTGAATCTTTCACCTAACTGAAGAATTTCTCTAAAGAAATTGAATTTGATAAAACCCAAAGAAGTGTAAAAGGTAGATATTTTTACAGGCAAAGAAAAGTGACAGAAGTCAGTTTACAGTTGCGATGTTACTAGAAATCTGCAAAACATTGTTATTTCTAAAATTATAAAAAGTTTTATATATATTGTTTTTTTCTTTCCTTTTTATTCTTTCTTTTTTCAAAGGTTTACAGATTATTAAAGCATGAATTTCTTTTAAAATGGAATACTTCTATCTTGAGTTTCTGACATTTTATTGGTTGTTATTTGGGTGCAATAATTCTAACTATTTTTATTAAGTTATCTATTATTTTTACGGGCTGATTGATTATAACATATAAAATAATTATAATAGTGTTAAAATTTTAAATAATTGTTTCAATTCTGAAGTGATCATTAAAGCCAACTAACTGTGATTCAGCTTAAAATGTATTTAATGAATGACAGTATTTAATGATCTAAAACAGAGGAAAGTATTAGAAATTGTACCTTATTAGTTTATGCAATATAATCGAAGATTATACACGAAACATTTATACAGCATATTATGTACTGTAACCAAAATGTTAGCAGCATTCATTTTATTCGACGCTCCTGCTACATGGTTTCGATTTAAAATGGTTCGAGAATATGAACAATTCCGTACAGTTCCAATCTAATAGGTTAGAGAATTGTGGGAAATTCCTATAAGCAGCATTCTTGCAAAACTCCTTCGCTTTAACACGGCTCGATTAAAGAGCAAAGAAATTGCTCTTGCCCAATATCTTTATAGTTTGATATAATAACATATTAAAATACAATTAAATAAAGAGAAATTATCGAGAAGGCGGAAAAAAAAAGAAATAATTAATTACTTCCTATTTCGCCGAATGATTGAAACTACATTTACTAAATGAAGATCTGTCTACTGAGAGAAGCGCTGAATTTTAGAGGAAACGTTCTTAGTTGTTTAGCTTCATATAATGAAATTTATAAAGGTCTAGCTTGAATCAAATCTCCAAAAAATATAGATTTTTAAGAAATGTCATGAATTCAGAAGTCAAAATACTGTTGTACAGAACTGAGAACGTAAGGATAGTTCGAAAAAAAATCTCTGGTCTAACAATGATTAATGACGAAGAAACATTATGGTGCATTAGTAATGTGTAATGCTTTTAATGAATCACTTTATTTTTTAAGAAACATATGTTTTTAATCATGAATAAAAATAAAAACATTATAGGTGTTTTTTATAACCTTGTAAAGGTCCTCAGATTTATTTCAGAGGGAAAAACTTCAGAATGCCTTCACCGAATTCGAACATCAGGCGTTCTGACTGCTAGTTGGACTTATTTCCAATTACACCACGAAGACACGCGGTGAGAAGAAATAAAATTGATTACAACCAAACTTTGTTTTTGTATTAATTCTTTAGTTTGTATAAGCGGCATTTCGTATAAGCCTTTAACAATCATTTTATACGGGAGTTATCTGTTTATTTACTGTGTAGTTCATAATATAAGGTGGCTTTGAATTTTTGTAGCTAATTCATGAAGAAAAAGGCTTCTACATAAGGCGGTCCTATCAGAGACTATACTATTTCAAAATTTAAGTATATGATAGTGTCTTTTAACATAAAGATTAAGGAAGTAATGGTCAAATTTCTTTGGAAGCGGTCCAAAAACAAGTTTACAGGGACAATATAAGTTATTCTAAAACTTTATAAAAAGAGTTTACAAATATTATCGTGAGGAATGAAAGTGCAACTGCATTTTTCACAGCTCATTAAATTCAGTTCGAACTGCGATGTACTAATTTTAGAAATGATGCTAAATGCTCATCTGTCAGTCTGCTTCTAACAGTATTCTTTCTAAAGTTCATGGTGAAAAGCACTTCTTAACGTATATAAGATGAAACGAACACAGCATTAATTTTCTAAGCATGAGATATTAAACTTGGGAAACTTGCTTCCTATAGCGATTTTTTAAAGTTCTAATTTTTGAACATTGAGAAACAAGTGCTTGTGATGATTGTTAGATTTTCTGCTTGAGATGATTGTTAGATCAATCAGTCTGATTGAGATGATTGTTAGATCAATTAGTGTCTGAACTGCTTGAGATGATTGTTAGAACAATTAATTCAACCTACAAATCTGGCCTCACTCTTTCACAGTTTGCGTTCAAAGGCATGGTGAAAATATCCATTGCTGATTGAATGACATTGAAATTTTAAAATCTGTGTTCAAATTGAAAATGCGGTTTTCTCAGGCCATCTTTGTAACTTGTCTTCATTTACTGAGGGTATTGAC
>KK115840.1:696180-815588 GCA_000611955.2 Stegodyphus mimosarum | reverse complement strand
GAAAGAAGATAAATCGTTCTTAGCTAGCTGTTCCGCATATCATGAAATGTAATTATTGTAAAAACACAACCAGTTGCATGCAATGAACTGAGAAAAATAAGTTGGCAATGTATCAGCATATGTATGCGGATATATCAAAAAGTACGTAGTATGCAGATGAAGCAGTGTTTTTTCTTCCGTTTCCATTTATGTTCTTTTTAATATTATTTTATATTCTTCTCTAATTTTGACTGCTGATTGTAAATAATGATGTAAACAAGTCATGATTGTAAACATGATCTATAAACTAGAAATAAGTTACTTCTAGCCACCACAATTTATAATGTCATGATCAATCTTTACATGTAAATAACAATGTACTACTAGATATAATGTAATTTCTGAAAATCAGTTATCAGAAAAACATACTTATACAGCACATAATAAATCGTCAAAATTGAGCTGCTTAAGTTTCAGCACAACTATACAACAGTACTTAAATGTAAGCTTTGTAAACAATTTTTTAGTTCTAACTTAATTCTGATAGTAAATACTGATGTAAACAGATCATGTTTGCAAAAAAAAAAAAAAAAAAAAAATTTTAAAAAAAAAAAAAAAAAAAAAAAAAAAAAAGATTTGTAACGTGGAAACATCACGCCTGTTTCTACTGCAAAATATAATGTCCTGAAACATGATGCCTGTACCCACTACGATAGATAACATCTTAGCACCTGTACAACTATGTATATCTCAATGTATATCATGTAATATAATCCATTTTGCTTGTGCTAATTGAACGCTGAAAGATAGGAGTGCCGTTGATGCCGCTGGCGGTGGCAGTATTTGTAGTGTTGGCTGGAGTCACAATTTACATCACGACTCGAGGAATAATGCCGGAATGTTGTTAGTTTTCTACTTAGTGTGTAGGGCTAATACCTTCTTACTTAGAGTAAATATTAGGTGTCACTTCTACATAACATAGCTGTCCCACAAATAGATCAATTTTTAGTTTAAAACTTTTGAGATTGGCCTAGATAATGTCCAAAAATATATTTTTTCCCTTTGCATTTTCTCATTTAAGTTGTCCATTTAACAAAGAAGATCTGTGAAAACTGCAAAGTCCGAAAACTATTCTTAGCCTTCCAAAATTTCGCATTTCGCTCAATACTAGTATTTCTCATGAAAGAATAACGCAATGTCGCCTTTCAGCCGCCAAACTCGCACGAAAGCACATCCTGCATTAAGCCATCTTACTTTCGTGTAATACAGCACATCAGAGTATCCAGATTGCATGGACTGAAGAAAATCTCTTATTTGCCTGCCAGTAACTACACGAGATTGAATAGTATTTACAAGCCTTACTATTACATTAAACGCAGGGTTCATATTGGTTACAAGCAAAAATACAGCGGCAAAAAGCACCTATAAATCTTCGCATAACGATAACATTGCAGACAAGTTTTGGAAGATTTTTGCCTCTATATTTCATATTTTGAATAAATTAATAATTTTTTGAGAAAAACCAATAAAGAAACAAGCACTAAAAGCTATAAAAGAGCAGACAATGGTAAGTATAGCAGCTAATAGAATTTTCAATTCATGTACATAACTATTAAAGGTCATTATTTAATTTGCATCTTTGATACAGCTGTACTGGCAGTTTTTCACGAAAAATATGGCTTAAAAAGATCTGAAAGGGAAGATGAGTAACTGCATAAATTTAACTATATTAAAATTGTTTAATTAATGATAAAATTTTAAAATAAAGTTCTTCCAACTTGTTACTTGGATGATATTCTTTTAGTAAAAATTAAATTTCATTTTGTTTCAGTTTATTCGTCTTCTTCAAGCGTCATAAACATTTTCATGTATAACGTTTAGTTAGTCGTTTGGATGTTGATTCGTTAGTAATCATGAAACATGTCAGGGGATAGCTGCATAATATTTCAGCAGGCGACATGGATTTGTTGAATTATGGCAAAGTTCACTAAGTCTGCCTGCATAAGAGAAGAGATGCGTCTGTGAAGCACTTTCTTAGGAATTGGCTCTTATCCATTAACAATACCACAAACAAATCTCATACAACCAACTCATTCACCGGGTCTGACTACAAGTGTTCAGCGATTTACCGCTGGGAAATTTAATAACTAGTTAATTTTTACGTCAATCAAATTTAAAATTATATCCCGAAAATTTAATCGTAGGTGTTTTTCAGAAATAATATATAAGTACTGTGAATTCTTTTGGCGACTATCATTCTATGATAACCAGTGTTTCTGAGAACATAAATAAAGATACGTATTAAATTTGTCTTTCTAAGATGATAACATCCGAAGAGGACTAGAATGATATGGAACATGAATGGTCGCTTTAAAGAAGATTCTTTATATTTAACTTTGCATTTAGATACTTCTTAAAAATGCTTTAAAATATTATTTATTTTTTTCGTATATATTTTACTCAAAATTATTTTAGTTATTGCTTGATCTTCTACAACATACAGTGAACCATCTTCCTAAGACGACCACCTCTAAAAGTAAGCAGTATAGCTATGAAACGTTGGTATGAAATCTGACCTTTCAAGACGACCAACTTCATAAAAGGGATTATTTAGAATCATAAATGATCGCCTTAGGGAAGATTCACTGCATTTAGTTCTTTCATTTAGATAATTTTTATTTTCTATAGTAACTATTTTATTTCACAAATTTTACTTTTTTGTGCTCTTTCCTAACACATCATCGCCTCCGGAAGAGACCAACAGTTGGCTTATTCTGAAATATTGTTCCATAAGGTATTTTATGAAGGCTGCTGCTAAATTGCTGAGGGATTATCGCTTAGGGAATGCCACTTTTGTGAACGTTCTGAGGAATACTGGTTCATCTTAGTAATTAGAACCGATGTCTTTAATTTCTGAAAATCATGTTTTCGCTTGTAATTTTTAAGTTTTTCAGATTATCTTAATTTACGCACAATCTTACCAGAAATTTATATCGAAATTGGATTAATATTGCTGAGTGAGATTTAATTTTGTGGCGACTCTTGGCCTTTGAAGGATTTTTAACTAGTAAGTTTGGGGCAACTATTTGTCTGTGTAATTTTTAATTAAAAATAAAACTTAATTAAAAAACTGCTCTTAAGAGAGACAGTTTTCAAGAAAACGTCATTAGACTGCCCTTAAGAGAGATAGTTTTCAAGGATACAAATTACATATATTTTACATTGACTTTTGTTTTTAATGAATGAATTTCAAATACAATTTTTTCGGCTTTAATAGCCAGTTGTTGTGAATTAAAAATATGTCACTGGTTATAATGTGTTTTTAAACGCTTTATTATTATATGTTTTTGAATATAAATTATAATTAAAATTTAATATCCGTGTTCGCTTTCGGCTTGATTGATTAAAGTGATTAGAAGCAATTTTTTCCCTGAAAAATGAGGATATTTTACGCTTTTACGCTCTGTTGACTGAATATCTTTTACGGACCTTTTTTTGGCTTTCTCTTAATTGTTTATCTCATTTCTTGAAATTTAACTTTATTTTTCAAAAGAATATGATCTATTCTGCCGAATCATGAAATCAGTTGCTACAAAAGGAATTTTTTTTTTTGCAACAAACATATTGTGCTGTACCCAGGGACAGGGTTAATACTAGGGAAGGAAATCATTTACATCTGTTTATTGTCCTACCACTTTATTGGGAAGGTCAGCAACACGATATCATCATCAGAGCGGGCATGTCCATGGGTTTAGGAATAACCCATTTCCTTCCTCCATAGGTATGTCATCGAGGGACTAAGCGTAACTCCTGGAGTTCTGAGCCACCTGTGCTCTAAATACTGTTTCGCTAATAGAAGACAGCTGAAAGTTTTGGTTACTAAAGATGCTCCATATATTTAGCATTGGAACAAATGTAAATCGCATTTCATCTCCTGACTAAATAGCTATTTGTATGTTTTAAGCTGACATGCATTTTGAAACGCAAACCAAGAATCGTTTAAACCAGAGTTTATCAAACATTTTTGGATCCCTGTTCCTTATTTTCATTTTAGCAAAGCCCTCTGTCTCTTTTGAATATGTGTATTCATCATACAGATTAGTATGTAATTTCATAAATTAATTATATTAAAAAGATCAATTTAATTCAGCTTTTACTTTTCCTTACAATGCGAATAATACTAACGTAGTATTGTAAGTTCTTTCTATAAATATTAGAAATTCTACTAATATACTTCTCTCCCAAGGCACACAAGTTTTCCTATAATTAATTAACTTAACTGTGGAATAAGTGAATCCATTATACTGATGTAGACAGCTTCTGTACTAAGAAGAGCTTAATTATGAGTGTTGGGACCACGGGTCTAACAATGCTGGGTTTTGCCAATATTTGATAATAATGCACCCGAGTTAATAAACACCAGTTGTACCAAGCTAATAAATATATATTTCAAATTGTCTTTAGTTACAGTGTTGCAGATGGACCAACATTGAAACCAAATATTATGTAATACATATAAGAAATTTGGAATCTCATTTTGAATATATTTTTTCACAAAATAATTACGTTCCTAAATTTTAAGAATAAAAAAATGTAATGCAGGGTTAATGAAAACTTTGTGGGCATCTATGCTATGCAATAAATTCGTTCAAATCAATGTTATTGTTATTTTCACTAAATTCTGAAGATGATGAAAAGTCACTTTTCAAATTGTTTCTACCAAATATTATCCCCCTGTATTATTTTAAAAGAAGTTAAATAAAGGAGAATAGGCATGAATGTAGGTATGTTCCTCCCATTGTGAAAATACCTAGTACATAGAGCCATCAAATTTTGAATAACGTAATGGACTTCCAGGTGTCCATATCATCCACCCGGGCATGGGCACCTGGAAGTCCGAATTTTGAATTTGTTTTATTATCTATTTCACATTTGTAAAACTTTAACAAATTTTTGATAAACAAACTCAACGATTTCAGAGCAAGCAGTTTCAACACTGTACAGAAACAAGCATTTTTATATCCAATACGCGAGACTATCTATCGGAAATTCTAAAGATGCGTTGTTTTTAAATATTTTGTGATATTACTGTTGAATTGAATTTTATGTGGTTGAAGTGCGAAGAACATGATATTTAATAAATAAAGCTAACACACTAAACTTTAGAAAAACACCTCTTTGGGCGTAATATAAAATCTGAAAGCTTTCGAAAAATTTTTTTTTAGTGAGAGAGGCGGTAGCCCAGAAGGGCTATTAGTCTCAAAACGGCATTTTGTGGCGTTTCACTATAAACAGCGAATTACTTTTTAAATTGTTGTCAACAAATGGTATCTCTCTGCATTATAGTCAGAAAAATTAAATAATGAAGAATCTGCATGAATGTTTGTATGCTTCTCGTATTGTGAAAAAGCGAGGGTATCTAGAGCCATCAAATTTTGAATAACTCAATCCTCCACCCGAACAGGGGCACCTGGAAGTCCAAATTTTGAATTTCGAATTTGTTTTGTTATCTGTTTCATATTTTGTAAAACTTTAACGAATTCGGATTAACAAATTCAACGATTTCAAAGCGAGCAATGGCAACACTGCACGAAAAAAAACATTTTATCTCTAGCGCGCGAGACTCTTTATCGGAAATTCTAAAGATATGCTCTTTTTAAATATTCTGTGATACTGTTGTTGAATTGAATTTTATGATTTAAGTGCGAAGAACATGATGTTTAAAAAATAAAGGTAACAAACAACGCATTAAAAAAACATCCCTTTGGGCGTATTATAGATTTTTTATTACTAATTTTATTTTTTGCATTGCTGTTAGTAGCGAAAAAAATTTCAAAGGTTGCTGGCTGACAGTTTTTCGTTTAGCGTGTTTCACGGCTTTGTAATTTGTCATTTTGCTTAATTAATATTCGCATATTTACAAATTTTCATAATGCACAGAGCTCTATCGTAAAAATTCCAAAATTAAGCTTATTATATAACATTTCTACGTTTTCATTCATGATTCCTTTTAATCATTTTTTCCGCAACCCCAGATATTAAATATAGAATAAGGATATAAAAACAAATAGTTTCCGATAAATAATTTATTTCTTTGCTAAACAATATATATATGAAAAGAAGTCGTTTAAGGATTTGTTTTAAGTATACAAAATTTAATGAAAGAAAATCACGTTTTAATAAGACGGATGTACTTGTTTCTTGTTGCGTAACAAATTAAAGCCTGATTCAATATTTGACGCTGCTAGACGTAAAGCATTTTCAACAATTTTCAGCGTTGAATGATATTCGGATTTAATAAACATTAAGCTGAATAAGCCGTTTTAAATAAGTATGTGGTAATGAATGATACAAGAACATTAAATGTTATCTCCGGAATTGCGTGAAATTCAGTTCAATTTTCGATACAGAATTAAATTAAGAATTTTGTAGAAACTCAAATTTTAAGTTTGAATCACTCAATAGCTCAACAAATTCCTTTTGGGCTTAATATGGCAGATGATTAATTTCATGAATGTCAATTAATGTAATTTCTTTAAAAGTCTCATTCATGTAATTTCTTTAAATTTGTGTATCTGAATTAAGCTTATGCGACCCCATTTAGGTTTGCGACTCGTAGTTTAAGAAACGCTGCACTATTACGTAACATACATTAAAATAATTGTGTCACGGGATTACTACGAATTCATGAATATTACTAAAGTGAATAAATACCTATATACAGCTTCTCACTATAGCTCATAATCGCCAGGATCTTCATATAAAAATTCCACTGGTTACAGCAACAAAAGGAAATAAAACAAGAAATATGAACCCTCCAGTATTCCAGAAAAGCATGTGATTACATAAAACTATAAATTTATTAAATAAATCAGAACCAAAAATTAGTAAGCCTTGCGCGAATATTTATGACAACATATAAGGTGTTTCTCCCGCCTTCTTAGCATGTCTTCGGGGTGTAGTGGTCAGCACGCTCGGCGCGTATTCGAAAAGTCAGTGGTTCGAATCCTGGCGAGGGCATTACTTATTTTTCATCTCTCCTGCTTCGAAATAACCTAATGTCTCTACAGTGACGCCCGAGCTAAAAGCGGTGGTTAATGATGATTCTCCACCACCAGGATTTGGCGATTGGGTCCCCTAATCCCCAGTCGCCCTTTAAAGGGGAGAGTATATAAGGTATTTCTCCCTCCTTCTTAGTATGCTTTCGGGGTGTAGGGGTCAGCACACTCGGCGCGCATTTGATGGGTTCGTGGTTCGAGTCCCGGCAAGGACATTACTCGTTTTTCATCTCTATTGCTTTCCAAAAATACCTAATGTCTGTACAATGTGAAATGTCCTAATGTCTTCGGAATGTAAAAAATAATTTTCATAAAATTATAAATTTATGTGTAAAATTTTTTCCCCTTTTATTACATGCAGATGCAAACGAATCTTAGAATAGAATTTTTATTATTTTTATCTTAGTTTAGACTTTTTATGGCGGGAGAAAGAGATAGAGGAATCTTTCCTTTTTCGATAAAGTATAAGGTGAAGAAAATGTTTTGCTATGCAATCACTTCTTTGGCATAAAGGAATAATACAAGCAATTAGTATATTCTTTGCTCGCAGTGGTGTAGATGGATAAAACCGATTTCTACCTCAAATGATAGTATAGCTCTCAGCGGTGCAGTGAAGTCTATCTTTTTGTACTTACTTATCATTACGAATTGAGAAATTAAAATTTTAATGAACTTAGATTATTTTCTCCGCGACGTTTTTGACCACTATGCTTTCGGCTGTAATCTTCATATTCAGTGGAGATTTACGTAGTTCATCTTGATCTATGACGTAGTGTAGGAAGATAACATTGTTCCCGGGATAATTTTGATAAAAGAATCCAAGATATCCGAATTTCTTTTTCCTGTCATATTGGTGCTCCAGCGGTTGTGATATCACAAATGTTTCTTACAGTTACTTTCAAAATTGAAAGCCGGTCCAGAAATTCACAAAAAATCTCGCATCTCATTGTATATCCCTTTAACGGCTGCATGCATGCCAGTTCCTCGGTGATTTCTCATATCAACAACCTTTTCAAACAATACTAATCGAGCGGTATCATTTACATCAGTAGCTATGCAGTAGAATTTAAACTGGCCTGTCTTTGATTTTAACTGTGGTGTCGGATTTTTATTGGTGACTTCGACTCCAGAAGTCGTTGTTTTTCGAAATAAGTCTAAAAACCGTTTTCTTCTGGGTACATTAAGCATCACAAACTTGAAGTGTGCGTTACTTAACTAACTCCCCATTCCAGAGAGTTTTTATTACTTTTAACAGTAACAGTTTTTCGTTTTAACAGTTTTTAACAGTACAATGTAATTTGCATATGTAGCTGTTTCTTGGATACTGTTTACCTTCGTAAAACATATTTGCGGACCTGATAATTATTTACAAATTTTTCTGTTTTTGCACAATGAAATGAGAAGACAGACATTTTCAACGTGAATTCGTTTTTCACCCCAATTACGTAACATCCCTTTCTGTTTTGGCACTAGCTCTATACAAAGTATCTTATATATTGTTGCGGGCGTACGAGTTCTTAATAGATTGAATGCACAAGTCCGATAAAAGGTTAATAAAATTTATTCCTATCAAAAGAAATATAACAGAATGCTGGAATTTTTGTACAAGATATTCGTACAAGTGTTCTCAATATCACAAAGTAATCCGTAGTTATACTTTAAACTATTAAAAACGTTAAATAGAACTCAAAGCACAGCACAGAGAAACTTAATCGGATCAGCAATAATAACAGCAGCTAACTAAATAACTCGATTGTGATGTTCTCTGTCTGGCTTTTTATGGCTTTAATTCGGTCGCGAGATATTCTAGTAACTTCTGCATCTTGAGATTTCGGGAAAGTAAAAGAGTAGAATTAAGGTTACACTAACAGGGTAGTTAATTACATTTATTCAATTTAAATATAAGTTACGAGATATCTATTTATTAAATGTTAAAGGCACCAACTCTTGCATTTTTAGTTTTCCAGCGTAGCTTAAAATATGTCTAGTGCTTCATTGCACGGGGAAATAATACGATTTTAATTATAATTCTATTAAGATTAGCTATTTAAATACAAAATTCGTAACAATATTGTTAAGAGTTAGGGATAAATAATAATAAGGCAATGCAGTGAACCATTCCCGAAAGCAGATTTTCGGAACGCGATTTTGCACCATACGCATTATCGTAATTGTCTACATTTAATTTTGCTAGAATTTTATTAATATGCGGTTTAAGGTTCATTCATCAGCATTGAATGTTTGCTGTCATCAGTCCTGCTCAGAAGTTATGAACAGTTTTAAAGTATTTTCATCGAGTGAAAATGAAGCCAGAGAACTCGTCATTGTCTCGAACAAAAAATAGCAACTTTAAAAAATAACTGTGTTGTGCATTTATTAAAGCGGTAGTGAAAATCCTTTCAATCAATATCAGTTTTGTTTTTTGCTTCTAATTACAACAATATTTGGGTTTGTTTATGTTATAGATATTATTTTCTTAATCTGAATTACACCAAACAACTTTTTCCGTAGAAAGTTAATTTCTCGGAATGTAGGTGCTATGTATGCTGGTTTGCCGTAGGTGCTATGTATTAATGATGTAATCCCCGCGTTTAGCATCGGTTTACTTATAGCCTCAGCTACAATTTTTAAAATTTATTATTTTGGTGTTCGTCATAACTATATTTACTTTTGCTTCTCAGCAGCAACCTTGATGTGCTGTTTGATTTTCAAAACTAGGGCTTGAATCTACATTTATAAACGTACCCAAGTACTTTAAAAAGTGCAATTTCCTTATCCAATTGTTTCTGTTGCGTGTATTTAATTTATTCATAATTAACATACACTGCAGTATTTTACCTTATCTGTTTTACAGCGACACATTACATCTGCATCCGTTTTTTAGAAACTCTAGAAAGAAAACTCTAATTTCCTGTTTTTAGAAACAAAAACTAGTTCTGACGCTCCATAAAAATTTAAAGTAACATAAGAATTAAAAAAAAATAGTGTAATTCTAAATTTCTTGCAAAACGTGTATGCCATTTATAATAAACCATAGATTTTTTTACGTTAGAAATATCTATAATAAAGCCTTTCCGGAAGTCTTGGACGGTTACGTTACATTGAGATATAATGCATTTATCATTCGCACGACTTCTCAAGTGTTGCCATTGCATCCTTAATTTAAGGTTCTTTGTTCCAAGATCTTTGTTCATGGATGCGTAGTGTTGGCATCCGTAACTCTCAATGATTAACTGTCAGAACCTGCTTTATCAATCACGCATATGTCTCCGGCTTGAAGTGCTCTGTCAATAAAATACTGAAGCATGGATTAAATGTTCAATAACCACTTACAAATTGATTTGGTTTAATTTATTTAATTACGGCTAAGCACACGAGGGCTATTTGCCTAAAGGGAGGGATAACTTCGTGGATGACCTTTTTAAGTAAAACTGGCTTGTATACACGTTACACATGGGGAAAATCACGAAAACGCCCATGCAGCCAGCCCGCCCGCCGGGATTCGAATCTTGGAGCGAACTACCAGCGTTTAGTGATTTTACCGCTCTGTCACTTAGCATATCGTAACATTTCATTTGTTTCGTTATGGCTGTCCCAAAAATTAGCATAAAATTCAATTACATCTCTAATGTATGGTCACAAAGACTTTTTCTCCATCCGCTAAGACAAAATGTTCTAATAGTTCCAATGGCTGTAATCAAATACTGGAAAATGGCTTCTTTAACAAACGTGTGTAGGGTGTAGGGTTTCTATGTTTAACACTGAGATAAATAGAAGCAGTTAACATTTAAAATCAGCCTTTATAATTGTCATTAATTTTTAGATGTGTGATCGTACGGTTATTACCTAAAATTGTTTTACTTACGGAAAATTACAGATGATAATGCTTAATTATCATCTGAAATTCTGTGGCAGTAAAATCTTGATACCAGGGATCAAATTTTGGTGACCTAAAAATTCACTGAGAATGCCTTTTAAAATAGCCAGGAAAGGCTCTTAGAACGGAAACAATGTCCTTAAAAATAAAAAAAAATATCTCCCAAAATAAAAAAAAAATTAAATGACACAATTAACAAATGGATTAAAACTCAAACAGTTATACACAAAATTACACACCCTTTGGACTAATAAAGGGGCAGCCCTTTATTTGGCCAAAGAGGCAATTTCCCCAGAAAGACTACTAATTTCGTTTTGGCATTTTTGCGTTGATTCAATACAAGCATTGTTTTACTTTTCAAATTGTTATCACCAAATATTATCGCCCTGAATTATATTTAAAAAAATAAATAATGGAGAATGTGCATAAATGTATATATGTTTCTCGCATTGTGATAAAACAACGGCACCTAGAGCCATCCAATTTTGAATAACGTAATCCTCCTGGGAATATGGGCATCTGGAAGCCCAAATTTGAAATTTGTTTTATTATCGATTTCATATTTTGTAAAACTTTAACGAATTTTTGATTAGCAAACTCAAGAATTTCAAAGCGAGTAATGTCAACGTTGTGCAGAAAAAAGATTTTTATCTCCAGCGCGTGAGACTGTGTATCGGAAATTCTAAAGCTATGCTCATTTTAAAATTATTTTGCGATATTGCTGTTGAACTAAATTTTATGGTTTATGTGCAAAGACCATGATGTTTAATAAATAAAGGTAACTCACAAAATGTTAAAAAAAAAGTCCCTTTGGACGTAATTTAAAATCTTAGACCTCTCAGATTTTTTTTTTTTTTAATTTTTTTTTCCGAAAAGTTTGCTCTTCAAATGAACTTTTATGTTCACAGCATTCTTTAATCCTACAATTCATTTTTAAAAATGGAAGGATCCAGGGTCATTACTTACCGCCGACGGATTATATCAGCTGAGCCAAAAAGGAAAATAAAGGAGATTTTATGGAGTTAGAAATTGTACACAGCTGTAAATTCCAAGAATTTGTCCATGGAATAACTTTTTCCTCTCTGCGTGTAATCTCATGGAACTAAACAAGCGCAAAAAGTCTTAAAGAGTTAAGAAATGCCATAGGAAAAATTTTAGAAGTGACGCTCATACTTGTGGTAAAAAGCTTTTCGTAACAGGTAGGGCTAACACTTACATAATCAGTTTTCTATGGGTAGGATATTCTTGCCTTGTAAAATTGAGGTAATAGGAGTTGACACTGGGTTATTTCAAGGGCATTTTTTATTTTCAGCTTTAAATCCATGGATATATTTCAAAATGCCCCAAAACATGCCTTAAAAGCTTCAAAAATGCTCTGAAACATAAAAAATGCTTTAAAAGAGGCGAATACTAAAAAAATGCATATGTCACCAAAATGCGGACCTTGCCTGTAATAGTCAAGCTGAAAAGGAGAGAAAGCAGTGCAACAGTCAAAGAAATAGAATTGAGAATTAAGATTCACAGAGTGATGGGCTTTTTATTTTCCATTTAGCATTTCCTGAATTTATTTCAAAAATACTGTTTCATTATCGCGCAACTGTGATATGCTGCAAACGCGATGAATGACGTCAAACAATTAATTCATCTAGAAATCGCTGTCCATTCTCAAATGGAAAGAGAGGAACCAAACAAAAGATATCAAGATTTTAGCCGTTTATAGGAGAATGACATAATCAGGCTGATTCTCTCGTTTTCCTCGGGTATTCCTGGCCGGCGGAAATTAAATTGCGATGTTTGATAAGCTGACGAAGCGCAGTTATCTCTTCCACGCAATTCATGAGGCCTTGTTAAAAAGGCAGGCACGCTTTCTGCAAACACAGAATTCGCGTTTGTCAAAAGGTGCGGAACAGAAACCCTAGTGGTGGACAATCCATCACATGTGTGCTGCTACTTTGTATCGACAGTGTGTGAATGCACGCAAGGGAAAGCGATGAGTCCGTAATTTGTGGTGACGGCTAATCTTCAAATATTCTACAGAATAGAGCAGAAATGAATGCAGTTTTTGAATCTGGATAGTTAAATTGATACTTGCAACAGTCTAGACAACATTAATAAACCATATACGCAAAATACTTTTCAAGTTAAGTGCAAGAATGCAATAAAATAATTGTTAAATACAACAAAAAAGGAATAATAATAAATTTCTTTTAGTTATTACAAGATTACGGGTTCTACGTGATTAAAAACAAAAACACGTGACTACGAAGAACAGTAGATTTCAAAACAAAATTTAAAATCGAAATGTATTCATTCTTATACACTAGTAAGCCTCCGATTCTCTAACGAATCGAACGGCGAACGCTTAAAACTTGCTACGGTATGAATAGCGTGGGAATGAGAATAAGAGAATTAACAAGTAGACAATAAATCCAACTTTAATACTGTATACGTTTTGAGATTCGGCGATAAGTTTAACTGAAAATATTCGAAAAAAGAAAAAATTCGAAATTCAAAATTCGGGCTATGTATTGAAAATTCAGTAGCTCTAGGTGCCCTCGCTTTCCCACAATGCGAGGAACATACACACGTACATACAGATTCTTCTTTATTTTTTTGTTAATAATACATAACGATAACATTTGGCGGCAACATTTGAAAAATGATTCGGATACTAAAGTGATACGAATAAAAAGTAAGTTTCGAGACTAAATAGCAACTCTAGTGCTAATAATATTCAATAAAGATTAAGATTGATCAGTTATTTTATTGTGTAATTTTACAACATAATTCTGCGCGACAATAAGCAGTAAAGTTAACAAAATAAATCAACTCATGAAATTAAACAAAAGGTTCCCTGCCCGCAATGTTTTGGGTAAAAACATTGTTAAACATTAATAGACATTGATCAGCTGACTACGTCTATGCCACAATGCTACCATTTGTATTATTTCTTAAAAAAATTTTTAATGGCCGAATTCACTTTTTTCTGATCCTCAATGATTTTATTTTTATGGTCAAATGCGATCAAAGTTGTTACGATAGCTAGACAAGTTTTTTTTGCTTTCTTGTTCATCTATTAGAAACATTGAATTAAAAAATAGTTTTTGTTTTATGCTTTTTAAATGTGCAGAGAAAAGGAAGAAAACAATGAAGTTGTCTCTGAACATCAGAAAAGTATTTCTTCTAATCAGATTGCAACGAAGTACATGATGTTTTTGGTTCAAGATCTATCAGATAATGTGAGGTTGAATTCAATTAAATTTCCGTTTGATAATTTGGATTTAAAAATTTATCTTTATTAGCAGCCTATTGACTGGTTTCGGAAAAATCGATAAATTAGATTAGCGATTCCGGAGAAACTTCTGTTGGTACCTGTTTTTTGATTATGCTAAATTTTAAGAAAATCAGTTTCAAAGAAATGAACAAAAGTCTGCTTTTAAGATTTTACTCAAACAAACATAGAAACCACTTGCTTAAATAAAACCTTCTAAAAGCAGTAAAAACGCACTACTTTTTACATTTAATTTTTGAAAGATGTGTGTGTTTAGTTTCCTAATACATCAATATTTTGCTTTTCCATACAAAAAATAAGAAGAAATCATAAACAGGGAAGAATCGTATATAGGTATTAAAGGTAACTTATTACCACGAATATTTTGAAGTCTTATTTAATTTTTTTATATTTGCTTAGTATTTTTGGAATACCATATAAAGTAACTATTGCTTTGATGGAGAAATCTTAATCAAAACGCGATTATTTTTATATCACAACAAAATATAAGCTGATTTAAAAAGTATATAAAATTTATAAAGAATTATCGCCTTACCGCATACGTGATGTCGAGGTGTAATTGGTAGAACGTCGCGCTGGCAATCGGAAGACCTTTGGTTTAAATGCCGGCGAGCGCATAGCTGATGTTTCACGCTTATCATTCGGAAAACATATAAAAAGCTTTACAGTGGCGCCCGGGGAAAATATGATGGACGTTAAATCATCACCACTTAAATTATGCCGACTGGTGTTCTCTTTCCTCTCTACGGAGTCCTTTTAGGTGGGGGAAACTATAAAGAATTATCGACTTCCTTCTGCTTCCTCTCCTGGTGAAACTGGTAGCATTTCCGGCTAGCTATTGGAAGATCTACGGTTCGAATCCCAACCATCAGTAGTGAAGCGGATAAGTCACCTGATCGCTGGTATATCTTTCTGAATTGGAAATCCTGGGAAACGAGCTAGCTGCATGATTTATTTGGGCTTTTCCCTCATGAATAATTAGAATACGATCCAGTTCCCTTTAGAAAGTCTCCCAAGAAAACATTTCTTCCTTCAAACAGATAGCCGTTGCGTGTTTTACTACAATCCATTAATAAATCAACCAACCAGGAGTTACCTGCTTTAATTAAATAAAATAATCTTATCTCAATCTGTGAGAACTTTCCTTTTTCATACGTTTAAAATTTCGAAAAGAATCAAGTACATTTCTGCTAAGAAGTTGACTTTAGCAAAGATTGTATTTTATTTTACTAGTTTGAGTCTGATATTCCCAACCCTTTTATTGCATCGAACCCTTTAAAAAAAAGAATGATTTTTTATCGACCCCCCCTAATATTTTACTTTAAAATGCAAATAATACAGCAAATAATTACACATAAATAACCTAAAGACAACAATTCGACTAAAACAAAATTTTGAAAAAAATGCTTTTAGATTTATTGCATTATTTATTTATTATTTTTTGCATTACTATTATTTTTAATGTTACAAGTTTTCAGAAAAAATCACGCATTTTAATTGTCTAAAAGTTCGATTTTAATTAACGTGATAGTTCAACTTGATGTATTAATGATTATTTTAAAAATGTTTAGCATAAAATTTCTGAACTTAATTTACCTCATTTAGAAATATTCAACGTGTTTCTTTCTTGTTGTTCGTAGTAAGTTATTAACTTAATTGAAGTCTGCTTCCGCTAAGTAAGAAGAGAGAAAAGTGAATAATGTTAGTCCAATAACGACTTTAATTTAGGGGTATTTCTTCCAGATGGTTTTTAAATTCCAAAAATACCAAATGTACCCATGTGGTTTGAGCTTTATATCAATAAACAATTCTTTATCAATTCTATTAATATTATTTTCATAATCAACGAGATTTTGATTATGCTTATCAATCGTCGCTGCTTATTCGGCTATCAACCCCCTTGATCTTCATATAGACCCTTTAAAATTTCATCGACACCCTGGAGGTCAGTATCGACCCCGTTCGAAATCCCCTGTTTAATAGGATTTAATATTTTTAGGTCACAAACTCTCGCGTTCTTACGATCTTTTGAGAAAGTTAAACTTTGAAAATTCGGCTTAGATTTATGGATGAGGCTGTGAAAATGTCTGAGAAATTTCAACATCTTAAAAACTTTTAAAACATGAAACACTTAAATAAACATACGGGAACTTTTAATACGAAATATAGTTTAAAGGTAGTAGGAAGAAGTGTATCCTAGGAAGAATATCTTTCTCTCACCGGGAAGTGCTACATTTCGATTGATGTTGGCAGAGCATTTGGAAGAAGAAAATGAACTTCGGAGTTCATGAATTTGAGTATGAATTAATATGAATATGTTGAAATGCTGATTTTGCTGAATATTACTGAAATGCGCTTCAGATAATTATCTAATACTGAAAATGAGGTTTCTACAATAGCATAAAAGCACTACTTCTATTATCCAAAAGATGCAGTATAGAAGTTTAGAGTTTTAATACGGGTTCTACATGAAAAGTGCGATAATTACATTTAAACCCTTTGTATTTGGAGATTATAAACAACTGTGAAACAAGGCTTCGTATTAACTTTGTTTCAACAATAGAAAAAACAATATATAGCAGCAGAAATTACGAGTAAAATTTAGTACTTGCTGGTTCGACCAGTTGGCTGGAGCGTGAATCGAAAAGTATTTTTATTTCTTTGAGAGTTCTTTAAATTAAAATTTACATCTTAAGTAATAGGTGAATTTGTCCAAAGTGATTCTAGAGATGTATTCGTGGGGGATTTTCTAAAGAGAACTTGTTCATGTTTACATTACAATTAGTGAAAGCTACGAAAATAGTCATATAGCTATATCTTAACCAAGGTCCAAGTAGCAGAATTCAGCAATGCGATTTTATGCTCTCGTTACTGGCAGACATTTGTTGCTGAGAAAGGGTAATTAGGACGACAACGAACTTAAAAAATTAAATTAAGGTATGATGAAATACATATGAAGTTATTTCTTATTTTATCACAATTAGGTAATTTGTAATGAATGAAACATTGTGAACTTCTTTGTTTTTTAAAACAATCCTTCTTAATTTTAAATGACGATAACCTTTGATTTATAGATTTTAAAAAGTACATATAAAAATGAGTTTCACTCCAAAATCAAAATCTACTAAATCACATACATATGTCATATCAAAGTCAAATTTTATCTAGAGAAATTACATTTTAGAAAAATATCTACATTAAAGTACTATATTAAGTCATGTGTCATGTATGTTAAATCATGTATTTTTGAGGACAGTTTATATGCATAGGTGATTTTTTCAGTTCAAAAATGCGATGATGAGTTTTTAATGAATTATCATGAATTAAAATCCCCACAACATTTTTACAATGACGTATTTCTGTGCGTTTGTATGCGTGTGACGAATTTTTGTTCACAATAGTTTTTATATCAAACTTGCGAAAATATCTGTATTCTGTATCTTTCTGAATTTATGTAAGGAATTGATTAAAGTTTGGGAAAAACTGGACAATCGGATATTCCTTAAACCATAAGAGTTTTTAATGCATAACTGGAAGCCCGTAACAATTTTGCGACTATCAATATAACATAATGTTTGCAACTGAACGAATATTGTTAGCTGATTTCTGGACATCACGGGAACAGACGTGCAGATCAAAATAAATTGAAATAACGTAAAAGATAATTAAATTATGGCATTCGTTACAAAGAATTTATATTAATTGCGTTGTAAACACTTAAATTTTTAATTAAAAACCATTTAAATTATATATTATTCAGCTTTCTAATAAAATACAGTTTTTTATAAAAAAAATAAAGAGGCCAACGTTTGATTATGTTGGTATAAATTTAAAATAACCAGTCTTTACATATGGTTAATTATCCAAAATTTCGTAATGTAATCCAAAATTTCGTATGACATGTCTTTCTAACTATTGGAACAATAAATTAGATTCTGTTTACAAACGCTCAATCGGAAGTGAGACTTTACCTGTTGCTTTTTAAAATTTCAAATTGGTGGGAAGTCATGTGCTGAAAAATTAGGTTTTTAAGGTATCATAGGGTATTGTTCTGAAGGTTGATAAAGAATTCATTATTGTTTTCAATTCAGACTGGTGCTAATGAAAGTTTTAGTGATGCTGAGGGTAAAAGTGCACAAAGGGAATTTTAAGGCTTTAAAAGATAGTTAATGTGAGTTCAGAAAACAGAATTTAACTTTTAACGCGATTATCTAAAGTAAATTTAATTTTTTAATGTCAATAGCTTAAACAGTGGGATTATGCTGAATACCAGACGTCAAAGTAAAATTTGGTATTCAGTTTCTCCACCTTTTTCTAACACTCTAAAATGATATTACCTATAAGTTGACAGAATTTAATTAAATTTTATTGAGACTTGGATTATTCAGTGGAAATATTTCATTAGTGGTTTTAGATTAGGTGTAATTTGGCCCGTAGTGATTTATGACCAAAAAAGTCACTTCATTTCGGTATTAGCATTGAGATTCCAAATTTGTCATCGATGAACTCGAATGTGTAGGACTTAAAAGAGTATCATAATTGGAAAATAGAGCTGCAGCAGACGATGCCGTCAGAGAGCGAGAGAATCCGGTGCCAGATTTTGGCCAATTATAAATCATCAAAGAGCAGGTGACGTCATCGTAGCTTTCGCGTGAGCAATTTGTTATCGATCGCGTGGCAACACGATTTGATTTGCTATTGGTTCGAGGTCCGCGTGGATCTCTAGACGTACAAAGACTTGGACTTCTGCCTGAATAATTAAAGTATGGGGGGCAAAATAATCAATAACACTGCAACCAGAATGGATTTTTTTGGAGTTCCTATCTTTTCCCCCAAAAATATTGATTAGCTCACATTGGAGATTAGTTCTTGATATATATGGGAGGAAAGAAAGAGAGAGAGAGAGAAATTTGCTTTACGCGGATGAACTAGAAAATGGAATTAAACATTCTCGTAATTGGAAAGTTGGTGCTCGCCTAACTTTTTTTAAGCTGAATTTAACGAGGAAGCTTGCTTGTTCTATTTATCAACGCTGCATATGCTTACTGCGGAGGGTCGATACAACAGTTGGTCGCCCTAGAGAGATGCTCGGAAAGAATTATCAGCGCTAGTTTGCACTCCCGTATTATTGATACTAATTGTGACGTCATGTGGAAGTCTGGAGGTTTAATGAAGGAGTGAAAAGGAGTGTGACATTTTGACATTTTTTGTGATGTTTCGTGGATAAGAGCATTAGAAATTGTTTCATTATTAGAAGTTGAATATTTTCAAGCGGGATAATGACAATAATCACATACTTATGTACTTCAAAGTTTTGTCAATAATGAAGATAAAAATAATCTCTCGGGAAAATATTATGGTAACCAGATCTTTTATCGCAGTTTCTACTTTTATAATACGCATAATACGTTAAAATAGTTTTGTAAGCATAATCGTTTGAGTTCTTTAGCGGAAGCATATAAAAAGATCAATCCTTCTTGGAGCACTTTGCAAATTGATGGAATCAAATAAGTGGACGGGAATGTGGTAGCAAGAAACTGGCATCTATAAGAGGTCTTTTTTTAACTTCAAGTAATTAATTCCATTATGTATTTTTCTTTTGGGGGCTTCTATATATTTGCTGCTTTTTTTAGTGTAGTTGGTTTTATAATTATGCCTCCAAAAACTAAATAACACGTAAAAATAAAAAAAGAATTATTTAAGTCTGGATATTTTAATGAAAGTCTGAAATGGTTTGCGGAATATAATTTGCCACACTTATTGGTAATTAATTTAAATCATTCGTAAGGTTAGTATTGATCTAGATTTTGAATTTAAGTCCTGCAACCCTACTAGACAAATTAACGAGCTATCGCTACGTCTAAAATAATATGACAAAGACTTGCGAAGGCTAAAATAACCTTTTTATATTTAATCTGAACTTCTAACATAAAAGGCATAAATTATGCTACAGGTAAACCACTACTCAGACGATGTAAATTAAGAAATAAAATCAATTCATTTAAATACTGATCAGTGGTCTAAGACTACACAGGCAATCAACGAAGCTCTAATTTTACCTGCGCATAACTAAAAGCAGTCGAGCCACGAAAAATGCCAAAGCCAGATAATTACTTTAAGATAGTGTTGACAATATCCTAACAGCACTACGTGAGTGTCAGCTTATACAGGGTATTTTAACAAATCAGTTACAAACTTTCAGTAGAGATAGAGTACACCTAGACGACGGAAAATCACACAGAAATGTACGATCGGAAAAGCTTTCTTGGCTTGGTCGTGACGACAGAAAACACAAAAAAAGGAAGGACACGGACAATGTGACAAAACATGTTTTATTATGTTTCGTACAGCAGAAACCAACAAATAAGAACAAAAACAGACAACGATCATTATTAAAGAAGGTGTTTTAAATTACGACCCCGGACCGTAATGTAGGCCTTACATCTCCGGCACATGGAAGATCTGCATCACGCGTGGACGATGCATAAACACGGTTTCTGCATCATGGTGCAGATTGTAGTTTCGAGCACCTTCTTTGATGACGATCGTCTGTTTTGTTCTTAGTTTTTGGTTTCAACTGCACTAAGCATAATAAACAATATTCTCACCCTGTACGTGTCCTTCCTTTCTTGTGTTTTGTGTCCTCTCTACAGAGTTAGGAAAGCGTTTCCGACCATGCATTGCTATGTGTTTTTTCCATCGTCTAGGTTTACTATATCTCTCCTGAAACTGATTTTCTGAAACACCTTGTATATACTTAAAACAAGGAATATGAAAGGAAGAAGTCATACTAAAGATTAACATTATAATAACTTGTTAATTAACTTAAAGTACTTTACAAGTTAAATATGTATTTACCTTAAAAATCATATATATATTATATATATTTATAAAAGAGAGGAAAAGCATAAAGTTATGTGAAAAATACACCGTTTTTGAAGAACACTACGTCTAAATCTTCAGTGAAAGAAATAACTTACAATTTAAATTTTGTATTTATTTTTTAGGTTTTTTTCTTTCCCTGATTTGCTATTTCATAGAATATTTAACAATGCAACTGTGTTGCAAATATCATACAAACGAAATATCAGCGAAATATTTCTTCAACGAAATTTTTCTTTTCTTTAAAATTTTTTAAGCATTATCATGTCAAAAAGTGTCAAAAAGTAGCCAACAATCAACAATTTAAACTCATGTTTTTGATTTATTGACAAGCGAATGTTATTCCTCAATAAATTGCTTCATTACCAAAGAAACGAAAGCGACGGGGGTCGAACGAATAAAACTGTTAAATTTTATTAACGTCGCACTGGTCCTATATCTGTCAAAAATGATAGGCTGTAAGTTGTATTTATATTTATTTATCTATTATTTTTATTTTATTTACGCGTTTATTTGCTCAAGGCCCACATAAGTAAATGATAGCTTCCCAAAGAAAGTCCTACATAAATGAATGTTTTATAAAGAAGCTAGTTCTTTCAAGCTTTGCCAAACCCACCTCAATAAGAAAGCTTTTTGCATTATTTTTCATTGCTTTTTTTTGTTTAAATCTTTATAATGTTCTTACTCCAAATATCATACTTTATCATAGCAATTTTCGATATTTTAATCGTTTTTATGTAGGCAACATAGTCTTACTTTCTTCCTTAGAGCAAAATATTTTCATATGTCACTTTTTAATGTCATTCGATTATATTTTCTTGCTAAGTTCATCAGTTAATCATTTCCAAATATTTGTTCTAAAACTGCCTTCGTTGGATTTATTTTAATTTACATTCTTCAGTATTTCAGGTTTATTACACAATTTTAATTTAACTTGGTCGCTCATCTTGTTTGCTTAAGTTTTGAAATTAATTTTTGATCCTATTTTATTGCAATTTCTCACACCTATGTGATGCCAACATAGTATTTTACAGAAATTTATTAAAAATTCAGTACTGATACTTTCTTTTTAATTATTGCCGAATTTTTCTCAAAACCTTGTATTCAATAAAACGAGAAATATCCCCCCAAATAATTTTTTTCAGAATTTGTAACGTTTTATTATACTTGTTTTTGTTTGTTTGTTTGGGTCAGATTTTGGATTAATTTTTGATTTCTTTCTATGGCTCTGATTTTCGTGAAACTTTTACGCTCATATTTTAAATAACAATACAATAGCCCACAAATAATTCGTTCGAAGTTCGATGCAGATATTTCATATTTAATATTGAATTTTTCTCAGAAATACTTCTTTGACTGTAAAATTAATCAGAGTAGGATTTTCGTCTTTACATCATTGGACAGACAAAAGATTAAGCGATAATTTTTAAAAATTTATAATGCAATCATGCAGTATTTAATAGCAATGGGTTTTTATAATAAAATATTTATATTTTCTTTATTAATAGAAGCATAATATCGGGTCATGATGAGATCGGATTTCTAAATGAACTAAGAATTTAAATGATTTTACGCCAGGTTAGAAGCAATAATATTCTTACGTTTACAGGGAGTGTTTTTTTTCTTTATTAATATTTTAGCGTTCTATTGATTAAAATGAATTGTATATAAATACTTTATTTAATTATATGAGTTTAATTAAAGTTAATTGAATTTAAACTAGCATTATATTCTTGGCCATATGTCCCATAAAATAAAATCGTTGAACTTTCGTAGTAGAATAACAGTAAGCGTAGAATTACATTAGGATATTAACAAAAACTCAAGAAACCACGGCAATGATAATATAGAAATAAAATATTCGAAAAAGATTACATTCACTTTATAAGGTATATCTCCCACATTCTTAGCGTGCCTTCGTGGTGTAATGGTCAGCACACTGAGCCGGTATTTCAGAGATCCGTGGTTCGATTCCCGGCGAAGGCGTTGCTTATTTTTCAATCTCTCCTGCTTCCAAAAATACCTAATGTCTCTACAGTGGCGCCCGAACTAAAAGGGTTGTGGATGATGACTCTCCACACCCAGGATTTGGCGACTAGGTCCCCTAAAACCCTAGTCGCCCTTTAAAAAGGGGAGTATATAAGGTATATCTCCCACATTCTTAGCGTGCCTTCGTGGTGTAATGGTCAGCACACTGAACCGGTATTTCAGAGATCCGTGGTTCGATTCCCGGCGAAGGCGTTGCTTATTTTTCATGTCTCCTGCTACTAAAAACCTAATGACTCTACAACTTCTCTAAAAAATGTCTTAAAATCATCCGTTAAGAAATATTGTTTGTCTGTCAGCCATTGTTTGTGTGTGATTATATTTTTAATCCCAGCGTAGCGAAGAATATTATAAAAGTTAAAAATTATTTTCTAAATTTTTAGGGCATTTAGCTAAAACCATATAATTTAAAAATTTTTGTATAGAAATTTAATATGTGTTTTCAGTTTTACATAACTTTGTGTTTTTTCTGTAATCTATAGCTCACAGTTTTACATATTTCCATTAAAAGCTGCTTAAACTATAAACAAATAACTACTTAATATATTTTTTGATTTTTAACTGTTTGAAAAAGGTTAAAAATAAAAAGAAATGATTCGAAAATTTCAACTAAATGAGAAAGAAATGTCGATTTTACGTTGTTCTTAATAGCCGAATGTAAAATATTCGCTTTTCATCTTCCACTAAACCATATACATAAGTAAAGGAGGTAATGTTTTCGGTCCAAAAATTCAACAATGGTTTTTTCAATTAATAGACACGAATTAGGGTCCCCACGACACGTTATTACTATTTTTGCAATGATGTCTGTATGTGTGTGATGACTTTTCGCCCACCATAATTCTTATATCAAGTTCTCGAATATTTCTGCTTCCCATACTTAAGCGTTCTACATTCATATAAAGAGCCGATCAGTTTGTGAATAAAATTGGACAATCAGAAGTAGTACTTTACTTGAAGTCCATAACAGTTTTTATTGAAAAACTGTATTAAAATATAATTCAAAACTTTCAGTTTTTCTATTTAAGACTTTTATACCCATGGGAACAACATATTAGATTATGGCTAAATTGGTGAACCGAAAGTGTAATTATACTTGAAACTCTAAACAGACTAACATAAAAAATATATTATGAGATAATCCAGAACTTCTCAGATGGGGAATTTAAAATGGGTATGTGATTGAGAACAAAGTATTACATTTATAAGCATTAAAGTTATTCTTGGAATTACGCTGAATGCAATGAGAATAAGCTTATTATTAAAGATGAACTCACGCTATGAAGCAATTAAATGTCTTAAACCTCAGTTTTCTGTCCATTTCACTGTTGTTCCCAATCACTTTTCAAATAAAAGGATGCTGCCATCAACCGTTATCGCTGTGTATTATTATTAAAGAAATAATATAGCAAGTAAATAATATAGCGAATATGAAACGAAATGAATTAGGAATGCTTAACATTCCATGGAAAATTCTAAAGATACGCAGTTTTTAAAAATTCTGTGATTGTTTAGTCACTGATTTGTGGATTCAAAACAGTACATAAGTAGAATATATACTACGATCAGTGCGATATTTTCAGATCAAAGTATAAGAACGGCTGCCTACCTGAGTACGTATGCTTGCTGAGTACGTCTATTGTATGAAAGAACAGAATAATAAAAAACGAGTAGTATTGATAGCGAGTTGTGTTAATATTAAGCCACAACATTTATATACACGTTAGATAGAAACAAACAGATAATCAGTTAGATACATAGCACCGTAACAAAACAAGAAACAAGTATACGTTAAAAAATGATTCAAATATCTATATAAAGAAGAAAGTCTTTTGTGTGTTTGTGTGTTTGTTGGCGATTAACTCAGTCACTATTATGGCTATCCTCACCAAACTTTCTACAATTCTTTTCTGAATCCTGAAAAAGGTCGATGTCCACTTTTTTTTTCAAAAAAAAAAATCTGAAATCGGAGATATTAATTAAAAACTCTGAAAACGCTAAAATTCGGCCTCATTTTTTCCGAGTGGCAACAATCTTACAGGCTGGAAATAAAAATCTGCTTTATTTAGAGAAATGTTGCCACTGCTCGCTTTCAAATTGTAGAGTTTGTTAATAAAAAATTTCGAAGTTTTACAACGAAATAAAAATAACATTGCCAAACATTAAATGTATTATTTCCGATTCCAAAAATTTGTGGGAAGCCATTTCGACTGTTCCCATCTTCGTGTGACTTTAACCAGGCGAGATATTAATTAAAAACTCTGAAAACACTAATTTTTGCACTCATTTTTCCGAGTGGCAACAGTCTCGCGCGCTGAAGATAAAAATGCTTTATTTCGTGTCGTTACCACTAAATATTGCTATTGCTCGCTTTCAAATCGTAGAATTTGTCAATAAAAAATTTTTAAGTTTTACAAAATCTAATATATATATAAATAAAAGAATGTCTGTGTTTTTGTTCGCTTTATTGATTTCTGATCACTTGTGATCAATGTTTTAGCACATTTAATCGACTAAAATTGATTATAGGTGAAATATTGGATAGAACTTGAGCTTTTACGACAATTTGATTAGAAAGACGAAAATCATCGAAAACTGCGTGCCATTGTTGATGATATAATGAGCGAGAATTATTTTTCTATCGAAATTTTTTATGCGGGTTCCATATTGCATCAGACTGAAAAATGCATGACTATGGATCGTATTTTTTGAATCGTTATTAGAGAAGGATTACAGCGGTATCGTTTTCTCTGTTGTTAGACACATTACTCTTAATCTAACTTAACTGGCATCGGGTACTTCCGCTAGTTTACAATTATTTACAACAATATGCATTTAAATAATAAAAATATGTATTACAGTTTGTTCAAAGCTACATTTAAGCAATTTATACATTCTACTTATGTATAAGTCAAGTTATGTAAAGCTTTACTTAAACGTGTTATTTACGTAATTTGAGAGATTATTGTATAATATTACTAAATATTGTTTATTGTAAGTAGACGTATTGAGTTACTTCTTATTTTCAAAAAACCTTTTTTTTAACATTTAACATTGGAATCTAAAACTTAAAAAAAAATTTAAATAAAAAACAAATGACTCCGCAATTCAGTAAGTATCGAAAACTGAAAGTCTAAAGATCAGAGTTCAAATAAACTGATGAGTGAAAGAGTATTGGATTGGATAAGGTTGTTCCCAAAAGAAAAGAAGCTTGCGTAATTTTTTTCTATTAAAATTTTAATCTTAAAATAGTATTATGAAGCCCAAGTATTTTATGCACAATAAAAATTCAAGTAAAGTAATCAGTTAAAACTTATTACTTAAATTTACTTAAAAACATACTTAAACTTGGTCTTATTTGCAATCCATTACTATCCATTAACTGGATGGCAGCGGAATACGAATAGGAACATATTAACGTAATCCTAATTATAATTGAATGCATTAGGTAAACGGTTATTCAAATGTCGAAGTTCCACCTGTTGCATGGAAGATCAGAATAATAATCTCATACTTATCTGTATAGAGAAATTTTTGTATAAGAAATTTAAACATTTTAAATAGCACAACACTCTTTTACGACAAAAATATTAATAATTTCAAAAATAGTAACGTATGTAAATGATAGTCAAGAAGATGCTGGCTGATGTTCCCTTAAAGGGAAGTAAATATCGGGGAAAAATTAGACATACTTACATTAAACACTGCTTGATTTCATGCAGAACTCATTTCTTTAGTGCTCTTTTGCTGCTGCATGCAGCAATAAGCTGCAAAGTATTTAAAAAGAGATCACATCAAAACACAAAATGTACCCTTTGCTTTAAATTCAGTGTTTTAGTGTTAAAAATATCTCTTTTTACGTAGATATCTGGTAGATATGCTGAGCCAATGTATGGATATATTTTTACTCTGAAGTTCATCCCCAGAAAGAACATTGACACTGGCAGCAGTAGTTTGTAGAATTTTCAACATCATCGGGCAGGATGCCTTTGATCAACATTTTCCTTTTAAGAAACGGAAGATTGTAGTACAGGAATTAATATGGCAAACAAATTATTAGGGGGATATAGGATGACATATTTTAGAAATCTTATGACACAACCAGTACCAATTTCTTCTTTTCGATACTCCGGTATAATTCTAGCACTCCTTTGTCAGAAATATTCTGTAGGTAATACCCCCTCCCCGGGGGATTGTTTTACTATCTGCAACAAATTAGCGGTGGTGGATGCTTTTAGAATCGTATTAGCAAATTAATGGGTTTTAATTTATGATTTCTGAAAAATCCTTTTTTTTTCGAACTACTCCACAGATTTTCATGGTATACGTTAGCGCCTGATTTCCCTGACGTACCTGAAACATCATTTCTTATCATTAATGATAAAAACATTTACGAATTTCTGTTCTCTGATAACAAAACAACTAAATAAGATGCAATATTAATAAAGAATATTAATTAAAGCAGAAGCAACTGAAGAAGGAAACGAAATAAAACTGCGACATATCTTTTGCTCTAATTAATCTATTTGCTTACTTCCTTGTTTCCTTAGATGTTATGAGTTTTAGTTGGCGAGTCATTCTATACCAATTTCGATGCTTGTGTTTATAATTTTGTAATATTTGTGTCTTAAGTTAGCTTGCGGGACCTAAACGTTCCATTCAAGCAAGTGCAAATCTTTCATTTCATTAAATATTTAGTCTGAATGTTAAATTCTTCAACAAGAATTTGGAGTGACACTTTGCAACGTCAGCAATAGTTCGGAGTATGTTTTCGATTAGTTCTTCGGTGTCCGCAGTCTCCTGACTTTTATTTATCTCATCTTTGAAGTATCTGGATTCCGCGAAAATATTTGTGTGCAGAAGAACAATAATTGTTATGAATCCTGTACATGAATACGAGTGTTTCCAAGAGAATTTTATTAAGTTTGAAATAAAATTTCACCTTCACATGTCTTTTTTTACAAATTTAATTTGTGATAGCATATTGCTACACATGACTAAATGACACTACTCTTTCTCTATCTCTAGATTTTATTCGAAGCAAAGATCGGATTGGACATTACACCACTAGCGTTGAGTTAATACAGTTTATTGGTTTTAGCACTAAGTCTTGGCATAAACTTCTCAGTGGTTAACCACTATATTACTTTAAATTCATTCGATTTAACTTCAGTACTGAGGTATTTAATTAAATTACCAGTTAAGGATATCCCCGAAAATCAGGGAAGAAACTTTAAATTGTTATTCATATTTTTTTACGGCCTTGAAGATAGATTTTCATTGATATCTTATTTGCTAATACTTTGTTTTGATATATTTTTAATTAACTTTCAACTTGTGAACAAGTCTGTGGCAACGCCTTAGTATAGTGTATAGTTAAGCTTAGTACGATGAGGTACGTGAATGATAGCCAGATTTACGGAAAGTCAATAAAAACGTTAAAAATCGGAGACTTTTCGCTTTCTTGCGAAATTCGAATTAAGTTTCATGAGGTGAGACCTAATAAGATTTCTTGAATCTTACACTAGATTCTTCGTTAATTCCAACTTTCACAAATCGCATTAACGCTGAGTAAACTGCAGCACTTGTTGCTCTGGTATAATGCTGAACACATGGGTAATGCTGTATTATTCTATATGACAGCTATCCACTTGTACTTACATAAATTGCAGAAGTGAGCTGCCCTCGAAGAGCTTGCATAGTAAGTTGAAATGGGGTGTAATGAATATGGCAGACTTCTGTTTAGATAGAGTATAGCAGAACAGGATGTAAGGCTCATGCTTAATGGCAGGAATGAATTTTATGAGCTGGAACCTCGTTAGAGGGCAAGTATCCCAAGTTTATGTCCATCTGGTCTAGATTAGGACTTCTGCGTCCGTTAATCAGTTGAAAGATAATTCTTAGAGACCATTCGTGCAAGATTCATTAAATTCTGCGTTAATTAGGCCAACTTCAATTTGCGTATTAGTTCGTTAACAAAATTCAATGAAATGAGTGCTTTAGCAGTTCGCCGTTGGTGTTTGTTGATTTTCGAATTATTTAATAGTATGTATGTTAGCAGTTGATATGTTGCATAATGTAAACATATGAAAATAATGGTATTATTATATACTCTGTTTGTGTAGAACATTTAGCTTAAAATAGTTTCGTTAGTGTTTTGGTCTGAAGATCAATGAGAAAACTAAATAAAGCGGTTGCATCGTAATCGATAAAGCATTGTCAGCTACACAGTATCTTTAATGCTTGTTTCCCACTATAACAGTTATATTATTTGTGAGTGCAAGCAAGAGAACTAATGTGATTTTTAATAATATTTTTATACTTTTCAATAACCTCTGAATAAAATATGTGTTGCTAAGTCAGATACTTTCATACTGCGATTTTATTATTATTCATAAATATCTATACTGTAGGCATTTATAACCCTCAGGTACGGTCGTCTAAAAACAAAATGACTGTAATAAATATCATTAAATTTGTGCATAAATTTATGTTAAAACGCCTAGCATTTCCTAATGCATAACACGTTGAAAAAAATTCTGTCATATCCATTCGTACGAAACAGTTTACTTAAAAATTAATGCTGGAAGCCTCATTTCCGTGCTGTTTTGCTTTGATTTATCGCAAATGAATAATGTTATGAAATTATAGTTTGGGTATTTGTGCAGTTTAAAATATTTGCGAATGTATTAGAGATGCGTTAAAGAGAAGGGGAAAAATATTCAATAATAATTGGTGCCGTTTGTAGATTAGAACTTTGCCACCAGGATAGAGAAAAAAGTAAATTTATGAATTTTCGAATTAATGAAATAACGTATTTTCCACCGTCGCGTACTTTCTCCAAACTATTTAGTTCCGCGGTTTGAAAATTTAAAAAAATATTCGCGTAATTTTTCCTGTCTTCAAAGCATTTAGGGAACGATATCCCCTTGAATTCGTCCACGTAATATATATTTTCATCTTACTGTTAAAGACAAACTCCCGCAAACTACTGCGAAGGCCACGCCGAACCTTCTAACTGTTAAATTCTGTGCTAGCCCAATACAAGAACCGGCTCATCGCAGCAAAATAAACACGAACTGACATTCAGTATATTATTTCGCTAAGGGAGCTGCGCATTTATCTTCTCTAATTATTAGCCGAAAAGCGGCTATTAGTCTCAAAATGGGAATTTGCATTAGTTCAATGTAAAAGGCGTATCACTTTTCCAATTTATACCGCCAAATATTATTGCCCTGTATTATTTTTTAAGAAATTAAATAATGAAGAATTTGCATATATGTGTGTATGTTCCTCACACTGTGAAAAAAACGACGGTATCTTGAGCCATCCAATTTTGAATAACACATTCCTCCACCCGATCCACTGCATCTGGTAGCATAATAATTAAGTCGTAACCCGAAAAATAAATCCTTTGCACATGATTAAAGTATCGTAATGGTTTCTGTATTTTATTTGTGTTATGTACAAATAAATGAAAGCACTCAGGTACAAAAGATATATATTTTATAACACGAGCAGGACCGAACCAGCTATGTATTTGCTGCTGGTAACTCTGAAGAAATTAATCTCTCGTTTATTAAACTTTGCTTCAAGTTGAAATAATGCTACTCAGGTTTCTGGTTTATGTAGTTTAGTTATGTAAACTTTGTCTGTGCTGAGAGATTTAGTTAATTTACAGCAAGCAAGCGAGCGAGGATTATCTGTCTAAGACAGAGGTAGTCAACCTTTAAATACCTACCACCCACTTTTTAGGTAGTATTTTTTTTCGCTTGCCGGTTTTGCAGTAACTTAATTTAGCGAACCTGCAAAATAATTGAGTGGAGGTTTACTGAAATAAATATTTATTTTATTTATAGTTTATATAATTGTCTATGCGTATATTTATTATAAACAGAAAATTTATATTCCACATAGCTAGCCGGGACATCAGTTCTGTCGGCATTGTTTTGGCTAGAAAACTGTCAGTGGTAAGAGAAGGAGAAGCTTGTTTCTCGCAACATTTCTCTTAGCCTCACTCATTGTTAGATACGATAACCCCATTATGTGCACTATAGTCGTAGAACAACACCTAAAAAACACGGCAGATCCGTATAAATATATGAAAACAGGACAGAGCTGCGCAATGGTCAAATATAGAGAACTTAATATTCATGTATGTATGTATATATGTGTACATTCATGCATGTGTGAGTGTGTTTCGATCTTTCGTGATCTTCATCATCAGATAAAAACTTCCACAGTCCACCACTAAAGTTAAATCGCCCAGATCAGGTTGACTATTCTAGCCTAAGAGAAAGAATGCCTTCATGAGGAACTTTCTACTGGAAATTTGGCTCATGTCTCTGTTTCTATGAGGGGCGGGGAGGGGGAAGTACGAAAGGCCTATGCAGCTAACAAGTTTAGCCGCCGGGAACTCGCTTGAAAAATTGGGTCTTATTTGAGATCCAATCGAAATCCAAGTTTTCATGACGATGCCATTTAAAATACATTCTTTGAAGAATACAGAAATTCCTTTTCGATGCTGAATTTTGGTGGGGCACGTCACACTACAGTCAAAAGGAAAAAATGCATTAAACGTTGGTTATTAAATTAAATTCGATTGCTAGTAAAGTTTAATGGAGAAATCAATTGGATAATAATCTCACGTCAAATAGAAATCCTTTAATTCTATACGTCTACATACGATAACTACGAGGTAATTAAGTCCTGTGTGTGCACTTAAGTCCTGGGTTTTAGAAGTATTGGTATTTAGAAAAAACAACAGTAGAAGTAGGTATATAAAACGTGCAACAAGAATAAGTTAAGTATTTCGAATTAAATGCATGCCTATATTTCCATATTTGTTCTAATCTTTTTCTATAATTTGAAAAGAGCGAAAAGAACTTTTTATTTCTTACATAAAACATTGGAAGTTTTGGAAATTAATGCGATTTATACATTTTTGAATAAATCTGGTGATGGTGACCAATTCGTAAATTGTAACGAATATTGCTTTTTCGTCTTTCTTACCCGCTGATATATTTTAGCAATAAATTTCCACGCTTAATACTTTTAAATTTAGCTTAATGCAATGTACTTATTTTTTAAAGTTAAGTTTCCCTTGTTCGAATAAATCTGTAACTAAGTCAATTTCCAATGAGCGCTGGTTTCATAAAAACTATAAATTTGTTGTACGCAACATGCGAACATTTGGTTTCGGAAGCTAAAAAAGTGGAAAGAAAATTCTAAAAAAAAAAAGAAAGAAAGGAAGAACTCGATAAAAATATTCAAAAAAATGCAATGAACGTAAATCGAGAAATGTTATTTCTAGAAGAACGTTCTTTGCGTGGTGGTTGTGGTGGAAACAAAAACTATTTACTTCTGTGGTCGTTATCGGATCGTAAATATGCAAATCTTTAGGCTCTCAACACCACTTTCTGTAATTTAAATGTAACGTGCTGATTAACTCTGTACCTCTCGCTAGTGAATTTTAATTTATTTCGGACGAAACTTGGGACACGCAACACGGAGCTCTTTTCCCAGGAACTGGATGCTTAAATTTCTGCTGCCTTCCTGGTTGTCTTCCTAAGCTGTTTTTACTTTTTTCCGGAAAGACTTTTCTTCATTTTTAATTTGACTAAGATTCTTCATTTTGTGGAAGAAGTTCGTATGCGAACTTTCGATGAGGCAGAAAGGAGGCATTTTTGTGTTGGGTTTTTGAAATATCCTTGCGTGCAGAAATCCCATCCTCAGCTTGGGACTAGCTGCAAGCGCTTTGAAATCTCTATTTTGTATACCACATGTGCCTGACGAAAGGAACTTTGCTGAACATTCTGAAATTGCTTCCTTTTTTGAAGTTCTTTTATGGTATATTTGCCACGCGTGTTCTGTATTCAGGATAAAGAAAGATTTCGAGAACTATCACATGCTCTTCTATGTAATAAATCAAACAATATTTAAGCCTTCAATGTAATAATAACACAGAATAAAGCCTAAGATCTACTGCATCTTTTTTTATACCTGTTCTACATTCAATCCTTGTTCTCAGTCCCCAAAAGATCTGCGTCCAATAAATTTTTGATGCCTTAATATTGATGTTAACTCTTCCAGCGCAAGGATAGAACTAAAATTTTTGACTGCTTAATGATATCTTTCAGGCTGGTTTTAATTATTTTTATTTTTCAAAACATTATTTGTAAACGTAAACATTCATCAGCTGAGTACGTCTACGCAACACACATTTTTTCTCTTCACCCTTCTTTTTTCTTCGTCATCCTTTTTTCTTTTCGCCTTTCTGAAACATATTAACCAAGATGCTGATGTCACTGCTAAGTCTAGAAATAATAATTAAAGTAAAAATGGATGATAATAAAAGTGAAAAAATAGCTAAATTAGGCAACATATACCTTAAAGCTCATTCATCTCATAATAATATATTTTAAAACTAACATCAAAACAGATCGTAGAATGAACATCATAAAATTAGATCATAATAATAATTATACTATCCTATTGTTTGTATTATCGGGATCTTGAAATTAATAATTTTAGGTAAGACGCTATTTTTATATACTTATAAAGTAAGTTATTTTTATGCATACTTATAAGAATAACCTCTTACTGTTTTCCGAAATTGAAGATTTTAAGCTTAGGATTCCATTTTAAATTGCTTTAAAAATCGTTACCATCCACAATTTTGAAACAAAGAATAATTAAATTAAACATTTTGATGTTTTCTGGTGTTTTCAAACACTAAGTTAGTTTGAAAGTATGTTAACAGTCTGTACAAACTTTGTCAATAAATATGCCAGAACAGAAAAAAAAAACTGGTCAAACATTTGAACCTTTTATATAACTTCAAGCAGTAACAGTTTCTACAAGCGAAGATATCCGGAGAAAATGATTCGGATACTTTCATTAGTTTAGATCCAAAATTTAAATATTATAGCGAATGTAAAAAAAAGTATGGCAACACAGAATACTGTGTAAACGTGAACATTGATCGGCTTACTGCGTCTGCGACACAACGCATTCTTTGCCTTTTTTAATGTAAGGTAGTAAAATAGGAAGCAACAGATGCTAATTGTTATTGGTAGCATTCCAGCAGCCTGTCACGAATCATGGATGCGTTCTATCAGTGGTCAATGTATCAATGGCCGAGTGGTCAAAATCGAGAGAGAGTGTCAGTGTATGTTAGGCGTCGCATGTGTCATACACTTGCACGAGATCCGACTCATCATATCCCATTGATCTGTGAAAGGATCAGAGAGTGTCAGATATTTCAGATTCATTTGGCGCAGAATAAACAGCTGGTCATTTTTCGGTCTTTTCATGGTTTTATCTAAGTGCAATATAAATGGTAACGAATTTTTCACAGACGAAAACAACCTTTAATAAGGTACTCCTGCCCTTAATCAGTTAGCCATTATGTGCCTTGCCATGATACGACATTCCATTCCAGGCTTTCTTTGGTCTCTCGCACCGGCGATGACAGGATGAGACTTTACTTGATCTGGATAGACACATTTTTCGAAAAACTGAGGGTCTTTTACCCCTGACAGTAAATAGAACGCGAAATGTATCGTATTTCCTTGTATATTCCCCCTGGCGTTTTAGCGCCAGGTTCCGGAAGTTTTAAAACTATTCGTGTAATTTTTCCTTTCTAAGTCTTCAGAAAAAGAGTTTTTTTAAGTTTTAAAATAAATTCATTCATGTAGTGATTGTTTTCTTCTTACTAGTAACGAAAAACTCTTGCGAACTACTTGCCAGCATCATGTCAAAACTTTTCCTTCTAATTGTTAAACTTTGTACAGACATTAGGTATTTTTTTGAAAGCAGGAGAGATGAAAAATGAGCAATCCTTTGGCCGGGACTTGAACCACGCACCCCTCGAATACGCGCTGAGTTTGCTGACCACTGCACCACGAAGTCGGGAGCAATACCTTATATACTTCCCCCTTTTAAAGGGCGACTGGGAATTAGGGGACCCAATTACCAAATACTGATGGTGGAGAATCATCATCCACCACCTGTTGTTTTTAGTTCGGGCACCACTATAGAGTCATTTGGATTTTTTTGAAACTGGAAACATAAAAAATAAGCAATTCCCTCGCCGGGACTCGAATCTTGGACCTCTAGAATGCGCGCCGAATGTGCTGGCCACTACATCACGAAGGCATGCTAAGAAGGTGGGAGAAATGCCTTATAACTTTATGCAGCCTAATATAAGCTATCACAGCAAAGAAAACACGAACTCATATTTAGTCTGTGATTTCGCTCAATCAGCTGTGCATTCACTTTCGGTAATTATTTAGGAATGATTTGATGCCTAAGGAGCAGCAGAGACGACAGTAATAACAAGCGTGATTAAAGTTATAGGAAAATATAAAGGAATATATCTTATTAAATATTATAACGTTTATATTATAATGCATTTTCATTGAAAGGTGTTTTCTGTTAAAACAAATGAGATTTGTTTTAAAAAAATAATAATATGATACACCTGTAATTTTTCATGACTGCTTTTCATTTATTATGTTCTTACTGTACTTATCGTACGTACAGTAACCATGTCCTTCAGAAGTTAAATTATTGGCATAAATTTCCCGTCTTTATTTTCAGACGATAAAATTAGCCAAAAAAGGGTGAATATGCGAAGAATTATGGTATTTGCAAATTAAGAATATTTTTCCGCCCCGAAAAATACTTCAAAGATGTACGTAAAAATATCATCTGAAATATTCGGTGAAAAATAGTAAATATTTATGTATATTTTCATGTTTTAGTATACTTGCATTTCAGTAGGTACATCACTTCCAAAAGTTAAGCACTAAGATGTAAAATGCAAAAAAATCAACAAATACTGCTTTAATTGACGCAAAATTCGGCAGGAAAGTAGCATATATATTTATGCATAAAACAAAATCAATAATTATATACAGAAATGAAAGCAATATTAAATTTTTGTAAGTTATCAGATAATGACATGCTGGAGACTTAAACAGAATTATGTATAAAGTGAAAATAAACAGCACAAAAGGAAAAAAAAAGGACATTAATAGGGTATGTTATCCCCCTCATCTGTATACAAAGTTTACACCTTGTGACCATGCTTTCAATTAGGTGGTCAACCACCGCAGAATTCAGCAATCACCATTCTTCTTGTAGAGCAGTTTCCAGCTCAATAAGAGTGGCTGGAGGGGGAAACGTGAAGATACAGGACGGCCGAGAGCATCCCAAAGATTTTCAATGGGATTACGGTCGGGCGAATATACTGGCCACACCATACGCGCAATCCCTTCACTCTCCAGGTAGTCATCGACGATGTCAGCTCTATGGGGACGTGCGTTATCGTCCATTAAAACAAAAGTAGGGCCAACTGCTGCAGCGTACAATCTCACAATGGGTTCTAGGACTTAATCTCGATACCGGACAGCCGTCAAAGAACCCCGTTTAAAGATGTGCAGGTCGGTGCGGTATCCTAATGAAATTCCTGCCCGCACCATAATGCTTCCACCTCGGAATGCGTGATGTTCGGTGATGTTTTGGGACTGATTGCGTGTTCGCGGTTCACACTATATTCTTATACGCTTGTCATCTGGCTGCAGAGCAAATCTTGACTCATCAGTAAACATGACATTGCTCCAGTCAGACACATTCCAAATGACATGTTCTCGGCACCACTGTAATCATGCTCCTCTTGATTGGACTTTCTGTACATGCATTCATGGTGTTGCATTTTCACTGTAAGTAGTGTATAAAAGTACTATGTTTTGTCTCCTCTTTTTGCGCTATTAATACTATATGACATACATATCCACCTTTTCGGCAACTAGCCTCTCAGAAAGACTTTTACCCGACAGAATATATGTTCCTCTGTTCTGCACAGATACGATAGTCACAGACTTCAGTGATTTATCCGGAATTCGGGCTCCTGCCTGTTAATGAAAAGCTGACTCTACTGCAGTATGCTATTTAGAATAGGCACTACAAAGCAATTGCTTTTCCCGTAAACAATGACTCACAACGATGGTAATGACTGCTGTAGAGAAAAAGTAGAATCGTCTAATTTGCTAAAATCTTCTAATTTCCCTTGTGAGTGATGACGACACATGGTCTGATCATAAATACGGGGAGGTTACTACGACCTTGAAGTGCCTATTTTTAAATAACAGACTATAAAAACGGTAATGAGCCATGCGACAAATATGTATCTACACAATGAATAGTTTTGGACATTATCAAGATTGGCACTTTTCTTTTTAATGTAATAAACCATAGAGAAAATATCTCTTCTATATATAATGATCTTCTTACGCTTACTTTATAAGCTAACAATTCTAGCGACATTTTTCTGATGTATTTTCCGACTTAATCAGTTTGTTTCGATCGCCTTTCTCCGCATAAAATTATTTTGATTATCGACTGGATTTAATGCCGTTAGCGACTGTCAAGTATCTCAGGACTTGAAAGATGCTTACTGTTAAATGTTTCTACTTTAACTAATGAAATCAAATATTGAAGTTGACGCGCGTTTCGGATATTTGGTGATACTTTAATTTTCTCAATATCTTTATTAGTTTATAAATATAGATTATCAGTTTCAAATAAAGACCAAATAGCTGAGAATTTAATTGTATTGAAATTTCGAAAGTGAGGAGCCGAATATAATTAATTGGTCTCTCAAATCTCAGTTCAACTGTCAGTTATTAATTAAATTAACCGTTTTTAAAAAATGCAAAATGAATGCAATAGGGACGATTGCTGAAAATAACTATTTCAATGCCGAAAAATAGGATGAGCGATATTTTGCTAAACAATTTCGTGATTTACTTCGGGTTAATAGAAAGATATGCTTTATCTTAAGGATACTATTAATATTCTTAAAGAGATTATTAAAATATATACTTATTTACATATACATACAAAAATATAAAAGACAGAAAGAGATCAAAATTGGCATTGTTATACATATGGAAAGTGATGTCATATATTCATAAGAGTAAAATTTTAAAAAACTTGGTGCAATAACTGCACTCGAGATTTCTCACTTAAGTGACTAAAATAAGATTTCAGAAATAAGAGTAGAAGTACAAGTGGGTGGAACACCAGAACTTTGTTAATTCTACAGGTATAGTTCCATCTCACTAAGTGTGCAGCTCCGCCCTAATTTTGATGAGAACACTCCGGGGCACGGACCAAGGGTTTCCATTCCTTTCCCCTGCCACTAAACAACTCGAGAGGTTTTTCTGTTCGCTAGTATCTTAAGTGGTCGTATGCCAGGCAAATGTTATATGCATACAAATATTCATACATTCTCCAGGCTTCAAACCTTTGGCGACCAATTAGGTAGTCTAGTCAACGTCGTTATCGAGGCGGCTATCCAAAGAACACAGCAGGAACAAACACATCATAGTACAGACGCTTTTGTACACTAAACAACAAGACACTTACTGTTATTTTGATGTTGAAGCGATATAAGAACCTTCCACATGCGAAGACACTGTAAAACTAAAAGCTCTGTAGTATATTTTTAAAGAATTTCAAAATTATAAGAAAAGGTTGTTTTACAAAGACATGTATGATTTATCATTTTGATTGCAATCAAGCCTGTTGTAGGTAAAAATTGTAGCGAACTCTAGAATAGATTTAGTTTTCCCCTTTATTAAATCGGGACATTTATCATCATGTAAAACTATAGGTAAACATATCTAGATCATATCAAATGTCGTATCTGAATCAGCCTTTCGATACATATACGGATGCAACTTTTGAAACTAGAAATTTATTACATTGCTGTGAATACTTTTTTTTTCTGTTTTGAATTGTTGTTCGACATTTAATTCCATCCAAGAATCGTTTGTGCTCCCGCAAATATAAAGCTTAAAAATATATTAACTCGTGACACAACGGATTACTATTATTTTGTGAGAAAGAATAAATATTTTTAAAATTTGTTTAAGAAAAGTGTTAATTTTCTTTTTAGGCAGAATAAGCTTATAAACATTTGGCAACAGCAAATTAAATCAGTGCATTGTGACATCTAGATCTGGTACTTTCAATGTCAATGTGAAACAGTTTATTTGTTTCGTTAAATGCAGCAAAATACCCCAGACTATCTACCAAAGAGGAAGGATGACTTCCTAAAAAACTAGCTCGCATTCTCGTTGTACACAGAGAGTAGATTTGTTTGATTATAGTAATGATAACTAAGTATATTAGCTTATTAGAAAGAATGCTTTCGTGGGGGATATTCTAATGAAATTTGTTAGTATTCATGTTACACCTAGTTTCTTATGTATATAACAAAACAATGAAAATCGCCATACATTCAGCGTGTTCTCCAGGATTAGAACTCGAGTGAAAGTATTAATGTTTAGCAGTTTAAACCCTCGGCCACTAGTGGACCTTACTCTAAGGAAAATCATGGAAACGCCCATACATTCAGATCCATTTTACTAAATTTGGAACAGGTTTAACTACTTAAGCACAGCAGCTTTATCCACTCGAACACTCAATTTGAGACGGATCATTCGTATTAAAATGTAACTAAAGCAATGCTTATTTTTATTTTAAAAATATGTTTCGTATAATTAAATGGGTAATAAATTATATTCATGTCATTTAGGCATTTTTCTATATTTATGTATTTAAGTCAGCCTTTTATATGACATTAAAGTCGTTACAAAACGGATTGAGGTTTAAAAGTGATACTGTAATGTCTATTTGGAAACTTTCTTATGTTTGTGATTTTTAATGAGAAATCACGTTATTCCGAGGTAACGTTATACATTGTTTTAGGAGCAATGGTCTTCAAAGTGGGGTGCGCATAGCCCAGGGTGTACGCAATAGTACTTTAGGGTACGCCAAGGACGTAAGCTGATGAACGCTTGCAAGGGTATGATCATTATCTCCTGAGTACTCTTTCATTGGTCTGGTTTCACGAGTGTCTGCGAAGCTCAACATCATAAATGCGTCGGCTTTAAAGCGCATGCTGTATTAATATAATGTAACAGCATATATGTATAATGTAAGTATTAATATAATATAAGATAATATGAGGCAGAATTATTTTCTTCTTACGTAAATGCAATCAAAGGTGTTTGGAGATCGCTGCTTTAGAGTATTGGAATTCTGCAATAATTTGGCACTTTATTATATTTATATCTTTCAGAATTAATTACCTTATGTTTACGAAATTTCTGCAAGTTTCGAGGAAAAACAAATATCCTTGGAGTACAGTTTTAAAATATTTTGCTTGATTAGTTCTTCAAGAAAACCCTTTAAAGAATATGACCTTTTGATTTACATTTAGCGTTGTACATAATATTCAGTTTACTGAACATTATAAATTTTGTTTACTGAATATTATTATATGTAGCTATTAATATATTCAGTTTATTACAGTTACCGTTACTAATAATTTTCAGTTTATTGAAGTAATTGCCCTTTCGATTCTGTAAATACGCAGTCTGAAATCATGTCCCCAATTCTCGGAAATTAAGTACCTAATAGAAGCTGCGTCTATGATGGTTAAAATAATTCAAAATTCTCCAGGGTTTTGTTCTCTCAGACACGAATACATATTTAAACAGTCAGAAAAGCGTCTGCGATGCCGATTTCTGCACTGCTAGATGATGAAATTCATTGGATAAAAGGAAATTTCTGTGTATTGACGTCACACTTAAGGTTTTGCTTCTTCCGTAAGCGGATTTAGAGAGAAAGAAGCAGCGTTTGGTGAATATCGATGCAAACTCGGGCATAGATCTCGAGAGCACCGATATGTGCCAGTCTTGCAAACACACATCGGTGCATCCCGGAGTGTAGCTTGGCAAATCACCAAAGCACCCATGATTAACTGCGTTTAGCCTCTTCTTCCATATCTGACCTATTTGGAAAGGGGGGGGATATTTTCCAAAATCTTTGCGGGAGATAGAAGAAACCATTCTTTTTTTAGATATGCAACTTGCAAATATGTAGACGGTCTCTGCAAAATAACGTCAAATATAAAATATCTAAAAAAAGTCTTTCTATACTATAGGGTATAAGTAAATGCACTAAAGATGTTATAATAATTTTTTAGTTATCATAACATTTTTGGATAAGCAATAATAAAAATAAAGTCTCAAGGCTGCTAACAATGACAAATTTTCAATCAAAATTATTAAAAGAGACTGATTGAATGTGCGTTCTTACATATGCCATTTCCGTACTGTCAGATCTACTAATCTTTAAAATTCTGTTAATGTTACATTTTACTATTTATAGACGTCTCATGAATCTATTTGTAGTCACATATTACCAAGAGTATTACAATAACTAAACTATATTCCTTACTTTTAGTTAATTAATTAACACTAACTCAAAAAACTTTATATATATGTAACTATAAGGTAAAAAGGTAAAAAAAAGTCTGAGAGCTTGCATTACTCTGAGAGTCTGAGATTTAACATTACTCCCAAAGGGGCGTTCCTTTAAAGTTAAGTGTATTACCTCTATTTATTAATATCATGTTCTTTGCACTTAAACCATAGCCCATATTTGGGTGGAAACGTACGTCATTCAAAATTTGATAGCTTTAGGTACTGTCGTTTTATCACGGTGCCAGAAACATACATACATTTATGCAGATTCTTCATTGTTTAATTTCTTTAAATAAAATATAGGGCTGTAATAATATTTGGTGGTAGCAGTTGGAAAAGTGAACCGACATTTAAAGTTTTTAACGCAAAGTGCCAAAACGAAATTATCAGCCCTTCTGGGCTAACGCCCTTTGGGCTAATATAAGATAAAATATAAATAAGATGTGTAAATCAGTTTTATAGTTTAATTTAACAATAGCGTCTTTATTCCTCATTTTTAATTTGAATATTTCTTCTCTCTATTCTAAAAGTAGTAATAACTTTTGTGAACTGCGCTATTTCTAGATTAATCTACTTTACATGGCTTGCGTAGTGTTGATGACGTAGTTAATTCGAAACTTTAACTCAAAATTTTGAGAACTGAAACCTTTCTAACCTAAACCAAAACCTTCTCTTGGTAGCTTCCATATTGGATAAATGCGCACTTTAGATTCTACGTCTGCTGCCGCTTAGATGCTATTCCGCTGTGCCAACAGTCAGCATCAAAAATGTAAATGTTCTGGAAATAGAAACGATTAGAGTGGCAAGTGAATTGAGGCTACAATTGTCAATTTAAATAAAATGGAATTTAATTCGCGTCTCGCGTCGACTGCCAAGTTTCTTAGTTATTACAAATTCAACAGTTTAGCATTCTAAGCAATATGCTGTCTACTTGCTACGTCTTTTTTTTATCACACACACACACGCACGCACGCACACACGCACGCACACGCGCACACACACAGGATGTTTCATATTGAATGGTCATTCGACGGTGCAATGGTTCCTTAGCAAATTTCGTGCATTTGTTTTGGCTTAATAAATCAATAATTGAATTTGTACTGTGCTCTTCTTTTTGTCCCATTCAATGTGAAACATCCTGTCTAGTTCATGTTTTACTTCTTAGTTCATAGAAGGAGGAAAAGTGCCAAAGAAAATCACAACCTCAGAACGAAAGAAAATTACTCCCTCTATCGGCATATTAATGAATTACGTGATGTGTTTTCAATTTTCATTCAAGGTCTTCCAGTATATCAAGTAATAGCAATTATATTCGGTTCATTTAAATTTCTCTCTTCGAAAGTTGGTTTAACAAGCTATCATTTGATGTCATATTTGGTTCACGGTTTTTCCGTAGATTCGATAGTGGCAAATTACGATCAATTCATTTAAATTTCTCTTCGATAGTTTTGGCTTAAAAATTGATTATTAGTAGCGTATCGATCAGTTTTAGAAAAATCACCCAAAATCGGTAAATTGAGTTAAAAATTCAAACAATATGACTTAAAAATTATTTTCCATTCTATTCTATGATGAAAATATTGAAATTCCACGATAATTAGTTTGGCTGTTGAACAATGATATACGTGGAAAATCGATTTAATATTTAATGAAAAAATTATATCGAATTTTTAAATAAAAATTTGTTACGAAATATTGCACCGTCCTTCCAAATAAGTACGTGTGTAAAATTTCAATAAAATCGCAACTTTAAGTGAAAATAATCCAAGCAAAGGAAAAACTTACATTTAATAGAATACAGTTTAAGAAAAGATTTTTATATAATAAGCTTTTATTTAAAATGGATATCATATATAATGCACTAAAAAGAGAAAGAATACTTTATCATATAGTTTAATGAAAAAATAGACTAAATAGTTCTATTTGGAGAATTCATCTACAAGTTTGTATCCCGGCTTGGGCCGCGCATGATAAATTCAAAACGACAATGGCATGTACGTTTGGTAATGCAATTAAATTAAAAGAAATTTTTAAGAAGGTAATAGCTTTTATGTTTGGCAATGCAATTAAATTAACAGATTTCATTAATTAGGCACCCCATGCATTGATAAGCCTGTATATCAATAAAATTACTGATACTTACAGCGTTACGTATTTGCAATTTTTAACCATCAAATGTGCAGCTACCTAATGCAAGCAAGATCCGAGTATCCTTTTAAGATTTATGTTTAGAGTCTCCGAAATCAGTTATATACGGAAATGGATGTAAATCATAATCCATAATCATAAGTCAAGTTTGATTCATGGATTGCATTTATATTTCCTTTAAAATTATTAATTCGGAATTAATCGTGCACTTTGACGTCCTTCTACTGTAAAATGAGTTTCTAAAGAAAAACGATATAAAAAGTATTTTACTTATATGTTTGCATTATTTTTCCAGATACAGTATGCCTTGTTGTTATTTATTATTACTTCAAAATAAATCAGCTCAGTCAAAGCTCCGTTGTATAAATCTTAAAGTTTATAATTTTTCTATAGAAATACAAATAAAATTCTTTTAAGACCAGAAACTAGACTTTTGAAAAACTTCTCTTCAAACATTTATTTCCGAATTATGTCGTTATTTTGAACGTTTTTGTTTAGCTTAATTCCACTAGCTATTGTTTTTAAATCATTAAGAATTAGCATATGAAACGCGATTCGCAGTAAGATTCCCCGCAAGATTAAGTTTTTTCTTCTGTAACTGTTGCCGATTTTTACTATTTAAAGAACGCGTTCAATTAGATTAAAGTAGCTTTTTATTTGCCTCATCCTTATTCGTTGTTTTCCATATTCTTTTATCGGCATTTACACTGAGATCTGGAAGGTAAAAAAAGTTAATTTGGAAGTACAGTCTGAAAGTATTACAAAAGCGTAATCAGTTTACAGTTTAAGATAAATCACCGAATAATAAACTTTGTTCCCTTTTTGTAAAATTTATCAAATTCTGAATTTTTTTTTCGAAAAAGGGGAAGAAACTTTTCTTCGAATTTCGTTTTAAATAAGCGTGCATTTAACGTAGTTCTTTTTGTGACGCTTTAGAATGTTATTTAAAGCCATTGTAATGAAATCATTCCTACCATTTACGCGATACCATATACTATTTTGGATTCAAAAGCTGCAGCAAAAACTGAATAATTTTTTTGCGTTGTGGCAAATAAAAATTTAATAATCATGCATAAAAGAAACGCGAACAATTTTTAATTGTTTCTACTGATGCTCGTAATCATTAAAAGTTTAGACTATTAAAATTTAGACTGTGATAGTGTACTCTATAATAAATTCAAATTCTTTTAACAGTTATTATTATGCCAACATATAGGCCTGAATTAATTCTGTATATCTGCTATCCTTTGGTAAACAACTACGATGATTGTTTAGACAGCAATCATATAGGCATTTCGCAATTTAATATTTATTAAAAACTGAAACTGCGCGAAAGACAGCATCATGCCTTTTTATATTTGCTAGATCTTAAAATATTGATCAGCAACAGTTTTTTGGAACTTGCTTTTTTTGTGCAATGGGCTTTATTTAAAATTAAAAAAAAAGAACAGCGGCGAAATCATGAATGAAAAAAAAAAACACATTCCCACGTATTTCATGAATAATCAAAATGTAATACAGGATGTCCGGATAAACACATACATGCGGGTACACAAATTAAATAAGTAAAAATAACAAATAAGCTAAAATTTAAAAAAAATCCAAAAGCCTTCACATTTTATATTATGCCCAAAGGGGCGTTTTTAAACGTTTTCCTCTGTTGCTTTTATTTATTAAATGTCATGTTCTTCACGCATAAACCACATTAAATTCAATTCAACAGCAATATCACAAAATATTTAAAAACAGCATATCTTTTGTATTTCCGATAGACAGTCTCGCACGCCGGAGATAAAAATGCTTTTTTCCGTACAGTGTTTCTATACAGTGCTCGCTTTGAAATGTTTGAGTTCGTAAATCAAAAGCTCGTTAAAGTTTTACAAAATGTGAAATAGATAATAAAACAAATTCGAAATTCAAAATTCGGGCTTCCTTGTGCCCATGTTCGGGTGGAGGATTACATTATTCAAAATTTGATGGTTATAGGTACCGCCGTTTTCTCACAATGCGAGAAACATACCTACATTCATGCACATTCTCCTTTATTATTTTTTTTTCAAATAATACAGGATGATAATATTTGGTGATTACAATTTTAAAAGTGATTCAGCCTTTTACAGTCATATCCCGTTTCGAGATTAATAGCCCTTCTGAGCTAACCTCCTCTGGTTTAAAAATAAAAGTAAACCAAAATGAAAAATAATTGAAAATATTTTACTCGCAGCTTAATATTTTGTGTCCTTTTAGTTGCGTGACAAATATCAAGGCGGTGTTCTGCATTTCTCCAGGTGTCCTGTAATATGCAGTAAGCCTTTACCATACGCCGACGTTACGTTATTAACACACGTTGCGTACGGCAAACTCTTCCACAAAGTTAACTTTCAATGGAGAAAACAGGTTAGATGTAGTTCAAATTAAGAAAATATGCATAATTTATACGAATTATTTTATTAAAAAGGAAAATTTAACAGATGTTAATTGAAAGGATTTCTGTTACTACTTGATAATTACGTATATAATGCAGTTATGGTTTTAAGTACCTGGTGAAGTTTCTTGGGACAATGTCTGATGCAACTCATTAAACGTTTCGCTGTAAGGAGTGCAAAGTTTTTCAATATCTTTTTAAAAGTGTCCTCTTTCTTAAATCTCCAATATAAAATCAAGGCAGTTCCTATGGTCTTTTTGAACTATTCATTTATCCTCTTGTACGTTAAAGGTTCTTTATTGTCTTCATGATCTCTGCTTTCACCATCGGCTGGTGTTAGAAGATCATCCAATTCTTCATTTGTCATTTTTCGATTAATTCTTTGATTTCTTCGCCCCTCATATCTGAAAATCTATCATCGACTTTCACCTTTACAACTTGTACAATTTCCTTATCTTCATTTTTTATTGATGAAAGTCCTTTAATATTGTTGCAACTTCTGGCCTACATTTATTGTTGATGAATTCAGTTGTTTCCATGCGAGTTTAATCATTTCTAAGCAGTGTCTTACGTTGAATTGCTTCTAAAATGCCATTAGCATGTCGTGCTTTCCTTCATCCTTATTTGCAGCGATGTGAACATACATAACATAATAGGCTCTGAATGTTTTTATGATTCCTTGATTCATTGGTTGGATAAAGGAGGTGGTGTTCGGTGAAAGAAATTAAAACTTCTATATTTGGATGCACCGTTGGGAGGGCTTCAGTATCGCATCCTAGAGCATTATCGAGAATTAGGAGAACTTCATAGCTCAGGTTTTCCTGTTCGAAGTAATGTTTCACTTCTTTAAACGAATTTTCAAACCAGTCATTAAACAGGACTCTCGCAATGTGACCGAGGCTGTACAGCTTACCATGCTAATCTTCTCTGTATCGTTCCAATTTTAGTATATGTACTGCCAAAGTACAATATATAATTAAAATTTTCGAGTTGGACAAATTAAATGGAGACAATTAAGATAACGCGTATTCGCAAAATCGCGTTCCGCAAGTCCGCGTTCGTCAAGAGTTTACTATATTAAGACAGAGATCGACAACGCGGTGCCCGCGAAGCAGTTTTAACGTGCTTGCCGTTCAAATATCTAACTTCTAAATTTTAGATATTTTGACAAAAACACTCGTAAAACAATAAATAAATTTTAGTAAAATTCTTATTTTATTTTAATAATAGTACAAATTATAAAATTAAAACTTTTGACAAAAACTGAATCTTAGCAACATATAGATAGTACTGTATGAGTAGGTGAATTTCCGATTGCTAAAAATGTCTGATTTCGCATACAGTGAACTATTTTTCTGCTCCGATTATCCTGATATATTCTTTACAACCACAGCATGTTACACATACGCAACCTCTGTTCGTACATAAATTAGTTATTTCTTGAATTTGCATTTTGAGTTGTAAGCAGAGTTCTTATTTTTGCGTTCGGGTTAAAAGATAACGAAGCAATACAGACAACGTTGCTTTTACGATGGTTTGTGCTAAGAAAATAACTTCATTTCTGATCATTATTCTGTGTGTGTAACTAATATCAATTGCACAACAATAACAATTTGCAGTTTTTCTCTCTTGTCTAGCAACATTAACGAATAACGTGCTATAGCAACACTTTATCATAAACATTTTCTCGGTAAAAAAATATAATTTTAGAACACTGCAGTTTTTACAATCAACGATTACAGTATTTTTCAAAGAAGCAGTAGGGATTCCCCCCCCCCCAAAAAAAATCATTCACAATTTTTTGACTGTTTTATACTTTTTCGCTTTGTTATTTTATAGAAAACATACGAAATGTGTGAAATGGTAATCGTTCCATATATTGTCGGCCAATTTTCGGCATTCTGTAAATTGCCTACGTATTCCACAGAATGTTCGGTAACATATACCATAAGACAATGTATCTGATGTATGAACATGAAAACAGAAATTGGGGCGAACATGATCTTTTTAGCTGTGAAACAAGTTCGAAAAATCTGTGTACCGTATCCCCGTAAGTGGTATCCCGTATCCCGTCTGTATACACTAAGTGGCGTATTCCCCTCTAACGTTTACGAGTTAATTCGGAAAATTTAAAAAATATTCTCCCAATTTTCTCCTTCCCAAATGCCTTCAGACTTTCCTAAATTTTAAAGTGGATTCGTCCATATAGTGGTTCTTTTCGTCTCACTAACAAATCCTCACAAATTGCCTGCGAAGGTCATCCGAACATATCTCTTCTAACTGTGCCTGCTTAATACAAGAACCGACCTATCACAGCGAATTAAACACGAACTGATAGTCCGTCTACGATTGAGTCGGCTTGCCCATTCACCTTCTCTAATTATTTACGGATGATTTGAGGCCTAAGGAGTAGCAGAGACTACAATAATAACGGGTGAGATTCAAGGTACAGGAAATTAGTATTACTATGTAGTATTCTCATTAGATGGCAGGTTTCTTTTAAAAAAATAATATTGTGATAGTTACCTGTAGTTTGTTTATACATAACTTCTTTTGATTTGCTACATTCTTACTGTAACCGTGTCCTTCGGAAAATAAATTATTCATACATTATTTTCCCCTCGATTTTCGGACCAAAATTAGTAAAAAAGAGGAAATGCAGTAATATATGTTATTTTAGTAAACTCATGTGATTTATTTCTTCCAATAATAAACGCATTTCGGAAATTATTTCTTTAGCTATTTATCGGATTCTTAACTGATTTCTGCGAACTGAGCTAACAGTGTGCAGGTAGCTCACTGTCAGCTCTAATTTAAAATCTAAAGGCTCTTAATGCAGTGGTCTCAAAATCGTGGCCCACGTAGCAGTTACGCAGGCCGCGAATACATTTCCTGTGAATTAAATAGCATTATTATGATTTATTATGGAAGAACTTGGAAAAGACTTAAGATTTTATTCATTTTGTGATAATTTTACATTATTATCGCAAAGAGATGTTGTTCTAAATGGGATATTAGTCTTGAAACGGCATTTTGCATCGAATCAATAAAAGCGTTGAATCACTTTTCGAATTCTTGCCGCTAAATATTATCGCTCTATATTGTATTTAAAAAAATTAAATGCTGAAGAATCTGCATGAATGTATGTATGTTTTACTGGGAAAAAACAACGGTACCTAGAGCCATCAAAAATTGAATGATGTAGTCCTCCACCCGAATATGGACACCTGAAAGCTCGAATTGTTTTATTATTTATTTCATATTTTGTAAAATTTTAAGGAAATTTTGATTAAAAGCCTCGGCGATTTCAAAACAAACAGCAAAAACATTGAACGGAATAAAACATTTTAATCTCCAGCACCCGAGACTGTCTATCGAAAATTCTAAAGATACAGGGTTTTTAAATATTCTTAACGCAAAGCGGCATTAGCCCAAATGCTCCCCAAACGTGTATGTGTGTGTAAATGACAAAATAAACGCCCTTTTGGAGGTAATAAAAAACCATGCAAGCTTTAATTTTTTTAATATTTAGATATTTATTTTTAATATTAGCATTAAAGGTGGTACTAATCTCAACCGTCCTCTTTTTGTTCATATCAATTTTGCAACCAAATCTTATCGTCATGCATTATTTGTAAAGAAATAATATGGTGAATATAAAAATGCATATGACAACACAAATGAAAAGGATGTTATTATTAAGTGCTATCGGCATGTATTATTTTTAATGAAATGATACAGCGATTATAAAAAAAATATGGCAACATTTAATACTTTGCCGAGAATTCTAAAGATATTCGATGTAAAGCATTTTTTAAATCGTCGCGCCAGTTTCTTGTCATTTGGTTAATCGTAAGATATTTAATTTTTCTTTTAAATTTAGCGTGCCTGTTATTGATTAGCAAACGAACTGATTTAAAAGCAATAACATACTTTTTTATCTCTTTTATTAATTACCCAGTTGGATTTGTGAAGTTAAGTTAGCTGAATTTATTAAAAGTATTATATATATTTTATAGTAATTATTTTAGGCAATTGGCCGCAGTAACAGCTTGTTATTTGAAAAGTTCTAGATATATTATATATTTTTTAAAAGCAGCAGCGATGAGAAATGTGCAATGCCCTCGCCAGGACTCGAACCACGGACCTCTCAAATATGCGCCGAGCGTGCTGACCACTACGTCACGAAGGCATGCTAAGAAGGCGGGAGAAATACCTTATGTAATCCCCCTTTTTAAAGGGCGACTGGGGATTAGGGGACCCAATCGCCAAATCCTGGTGGTGGAGAATCATCATCCACCACCTTTTTTAGTTCGGGCGCCACTGTAGAGACATTAGGTACTTTTTAAAAGCAGGAGACATGAGAAATGAGCAATGTCCTCGCCGGGACTCGAACCACGGACCTCTCGAATACCCGCCGTGCGTGCTGACCACTACACTACGAAGGCATGCTAAGAAGGCGGGAGAATACTTTCTGAAGTAAAACGAATGACAAAGTTGATTTGACCCAAATATTAATTAGGCTTGAAAATAAAAGCCCTTCTCGGCTAAAATAATATACGGCAACATTTAACACTATATTCGGGAATTCTAAAGATGTATTGTTTTTAAAATTTTCATGTTTTTGGTTTTGAATTTTATGTGGCATAAGTGCGAAGAAAGAGATGTTTAGCAATTAAGTTGAAAAAAAAGAGCTTGTGTCTGCAGGAGTGTGCCCAGGAGCAGATAGATATTTGTGAGCTCAATGGGAGCATAAAAAACCTTAACAAAATCTCAGGTGAGACGTTAAAATCGGAATGTCTTTAAAATTTATTGTTGTTATTATATATTTATTTTTATTTAATCTTTATTTTTATTATTATATATTTATTATGGCGCCCGTAACGTCGTTAGAATACTCCCAAGTTTTTGAAATACTCCCACGTTTCTGAAATATGTCCTGTTTGTAAAAAAGAGGTTGCCGACCCTTGTTTTAAGACATTACAGATTCACATTCAAAGACCTTTCTTTAGCAAAGACTGTCCATCCTTGCACCAGAGTCTTGATGTATTTTCACAAGGGAAACAAATGTCTGAAATGGCCACATCGGAGGACATCGGGGCCATTGAAAAATTGACTTCTCTTCCAATCCAACTCTGTAGAAATTGGTTATATAGGAAATTTCTTATATTTCCGGTGCCAGTTATATCTGATGTTAATATGTTGTTATTATTCGCCATATGTTGCCTGCTGGTAATAAAAATTAGGAAAAAGCATTCTGAGATGGTTCAGATTTAAACGATCGCCCCAAAATGGCTCTTTTAAAGTTTAATACGGTTTATCAGTAGAGATTATCGATAGATACGGCCAAGGTGGAGCAGTGACACATTCTATATGATATTTGGTGAATATACGTATAGACAATCACAGGAACTTTGTAATCTTCTATATACATAAAGTGAAAAAAATACATAATGTAATTCTATAAACCTATGTTATGTTTTTAATTAGGTATGTCATGAATTAAAAGTGTATTTTTATTTAAATCAATCAAACTAAAAAGTAATAAAATACTATTTTATTACTTTTTAGTTTGATTGATTTAAATACTATGAACTGCTTATACTAATTTTAAATAACTTAGTCTATTCATCAGTAGCAGATAAAATAAATTTGAAAGATTATTTAAATTTTCCTGAATGGCAACAGACTGGAACGGAAAGTGAAACAACGCATTAAAGTGAAAAAACGCAAAATCGCGTTTCGAGATTAATAGCCTTTTGGATCTAAAAAGGGTACTATACTACTACTCTTAATTTCTGAGATATTTAAATTTCTTATTGGTAGATTTATATCCAGGCGCCTTTATCGATATATAACTTATAATATTAAAAACAGTTTCCGATTCATTCGATTAAACGCCAAAATACCATTAATCCGAAGCTGTTTTAGAAAATTAGCAAACATATTTATTCATGTCAGTGATTACTGTATCAGTGACAGAAACAATAACTAGAAACCAATCAGACGCAAAAAGCAATTTTTGATAATAAAATTTTCGCAAACTATCAAAATCAGTTAAAAATAGTAAGCGATTATTTTAAATAATAATAATAATAATAAATCACCCTATTCGTGCCCTGTGTTACTGCTAAAATTATGACGCTACAGGGTCCACCACTGCCGGAGCGGTAAAGTGTCTGAACACTGGTAGTTGAGGTTCGAATCCCAGCAAATGAGCTGGCTGTATAGGCGTTTTTGTTGATTTCCCCATGTGTAATGTGTATACGAGCCAGTTTCCCTTAGAAAGCCCTCCCCGAAGGCATCCGTCCCTCTTAGGCAGATAGCCCTCGAGTGCTTTGCCATAATCAAATAAACCAACTAAGCTACTACTCTACCATTAAGCATGCTCTAAAGCTCTAAAGTAAAAATTAGTTCTCAGTATTTTGACTAACGTGTACCATCTAAACAAAAATTAAAAAAACTTTAGTACCGAGACTACGTTTTATAATGATTAATTTTCAATTTTCCAATAGAAATATTAAAGAATATATATTTTGCTATTTGCACAACGTATTGAATATTTGTATTAAATATGCACACATAAAAATTTAGAATAAAAGTTAGTTATCAATTTAATAATCAAAATTTAATATTATTAATTTATTTTAATTCTAAAATTTATTCTGAAATTTGGGCCTATTTAAGAGAGATCAATTTTTTTTATATCTAGCCTTATTTCACTTAGTTTTATCCGTAAATTAGGATCCACTTTTAATTTTGTTCTGCATTTATTTTTCATAAATAACATGGAATAAAATCCTTATTCACACAAATAGGCTGTGTAAAAAGGCAGTAAAAATTTAAAAGTTGCATTTGAAATGCCTTTAAATTTCGTTTTTTCCATACAGCCAAAAGTTAACAAGTGTGTTATTTTGAAATCTTAAATTAGAGTTCATTCAAAGGAAATTTCTATCAATTGTTCTTTTTGTTCACGAGATAAAATTTGAGGTACATTTGAACAAAATGGACTTCTAATCCAATTTTCTTTTTTATGATCCTCGGGAATATACATGCTGAAATTATTTATCAATAAAAAAAATTGATTTTTTATATCGGATGCTAACTCTTTTATTTTCAAACTATTTCCGGTTAGAAAACTTTCTTAAAGTGGTAAAAAGCTTAAAATATTATTGTCTAATTCTTTGATAATTAGCTCGAGTTTTTTTATTGTTCCATTTATTTTATTTCTAATGGTAAACAAATTAAAACTTTGTCCTTGTAATCCTAAATTTAATTCATTTAACTTTCCAAAAATATCAGCGAAATATTCTAAACGCGCCAACCATAATTTATTAAATAAACAATTTTGCAATTCAAATTTTGAATCACAGAGGAAAATTTGAATTTCCGATTGAAGTTCAAAAAGAAATGTAACAAAAGCGTTTCATGTTCACTGCCCATCTCTTGGAATAAAATCATAAACATTCTTGAATTTAAAGCTCGGCTTTTAATAAAATTAAAAATTTTCACAGCTTGATACAAAATGATTTTAAGGCTTTCCGGGATTGTTTTGGCTACTAAAGCTTCACGATGAATGTAGCACTGAGTAAATTTAGCTTCAGGTGCGATTTTCTTTATTTGAGAAATAACGCCAGAATATTTTCCTGTTAAAGGCCGAACTCCGTCACTGCATACAGTAATGCACTTATTCCAAGGAATATCATTGTTAGACGTAAAATTGTCAATTACTTTGAAAATTTCATTTGCAGTTGCTCTATCATGAACAGATTCACAAAATAAATACTCTTCGGCAATTCTTTTATCTTCTTCGAAACATATGTAAACTAATAACTGGACAAAGTTCGTTATATCAACATTTTCATCCAATTCTAATGCGAAATACTCACTGTGTTTTATTCTTTGAATAAGTGTCTCTTTTGTGGAATTTGACGTTTCATGAAATCGTTCACTTTCTGTATCATTTGATAACGGAATATTATTAGTTCATTAGCTGCTTTTTCGTTCAATGATGTTAAAACGATATCTTTTTATTTGCTGGTACTATAAGGTTTTCTCCAATATGTGAGCCTGCTCAGTTTTGGCAATTCTTAGGCTTACTAAGATAACCAGCTTCTAAAGCTTTTGAAGTAACAAAACCTTTCATTACTCGTTTAGTATTTTTGAACGCCCACAATTACCTCTTAAAATGTTCTTTAGATTTATCTTTTAAATTGGCATGCTTATACTCAAGATACCATTTAAGAAACGATGATTTCATACTTTGATTGGATAATAGTTCACCGCAAACAGCGTATTGAGGTTGCTGGTCCATTTCATCTCCATTCCAAGTAAACTCAAATGATAAATAACTTTCATTACATTTTCTATAAACAATTTTTCTTTTCTTTTCAGTATTCTTAGTGCTAGTAGATTGCCTTGGCTCTATCACTTGTGAATCATCACTTTTCGGCTTAGTGAATCCTATCCATTTTTCCATTTTGAAAATCTGGGTTCGTTTTTATTATTTTTTCACAAATATTTAAATTCACAATATATTACGAGTTCTTCAAAAACAAACGACGATATTTTCAATTCGCGTAGAATAGTAAGGAATACAAAACAACAAGAAGACAAAATACCTGCCGTTAGACACAACAAATTGACGTAAATAAATGATTCTAATTTAAAATAGCAACATGAACCTGGAAATGGTGGCGAAATAAAAGTATAGAGATGCTAATAAATCGATCAGCTCTAAACGAATTAAGGAGATACTATTATCTTTTATAGGAACTTATTTCCTATTAAATACAACGTCTATTTCTGTTACTTCTTTCAAAAATTTAATTTATGACATATTTTGTTATGTCTATGGCTAAAGGAATATTTCTGAAAATAAAAACGGATTATTTTGCTAAAATCTATGAGCGGCTATTGACCTTGAACAAAGCTCAGATCGCAAAGATTTACGAGTGTTAATAAGAAAAACTGAAACAGGAAGTTGTGGTATTTAATTTTTGACTTTAATAGTTAAAAATACTTTTCTTTGCGTAAGACCTATTTTTCTCTTGCGTGCCACCAGTGGTACGCGAACCACCGACTGAGGGTCGCTGCCCTAAAGAATGATTTCCAAGTTGTTCCAACTCGGGACCCAAAGCTACTATCATACATGTGAAAGAACAGGTGGTTCAGAAATCGATTTTAAGATAATATTTAATTTCTTTTGCGAAAGGAATAAATCATATATATTTGGCAATAACGATTTTAAAAAATGAATTACCGTTTTCTGCGTTCTAAGTGTGTCGCTTTAAAAAACGGACTTTGATCTTGGGTGTTTACTTCGAAACTACAACTCTGGAATTTACTTTGAAGTGCTTTACGATTACACGGGTTTTAAATTTACTTTGAAAACAGCTTGAAACAAATTATGAGAGATTTTTCAAATTTAATTATTTTTTCGCTTATAACTAACTGAAGTTAATAAAAAATAAAGAAAAGAATGGGAAAGCAGATGATATTAAGATTTTAGCATATAAACGCTCTATCTTAACTTTAGAATAAATATAAAAAAGCTGTATAAATTTTTTGTAAAGTTCAGTTACCAAATGTGTAGAGAAAATATACTTTTGTTAAAGGGAAAAATTGCCCCAGCATAATTAGAAAATGACCTGGAAAAGAACCTGCTAATAATTAACGTAACTCAAGCTTCATTTCTCATTGACTAAGAAACCCGTAAATGAATGAATAAATAAAACAAAAAAATTGATCCGCCAACACATGATCTTTCGAGATTTTCATATATTAAATAACAGTGAGCTTTAAGCAAAATTTCACTTCCAGTTAATCGTTTGTAAACAAAACCTAATTTATAATTCCAATAAATACACTCGTGTGCATAATTAAGAGAATTTTCAAATTAAGCCTGATATCTTAAAAAAATTATTTACAAAAAATATCGAATCAAAGGTACTAAATATTCACCCGAAGAATTAGGCAAATTTTCAGGATATAATACTCACACATGCGTGTTTGCGGAGCTGTGATTATGGAGGGATATAAGCGTACGAGGTGTTTTCGGCGATTTGTGTGCTCGTACTTCTTCATGACATTCACTGTGTTTCTCGCAGTAGTTGGGTAAATTTTATAAGATATCAGGTAAAATGAGTAGACACGAACGAATGGGTGACGAAATGAGACGCAGAATTGTCTGTAGATAGGAGGCACGCCTGTAACAAGCGCAGGTAGCTACAGAGTTCAGTGTAACGCCCATTGTCGTTTACAATTTGTTGAAACAGTTTCAGGGCATTGGATCCATATCGAGAAGATCTGGACAAGTTCGACTAAAGTCCAAAAGGGAAAATGAGGTTCGTTATTCGGCACTTTTATCCTGGCAACACAGGACTGCTACAGCTTCATAACTCCCACGGAGCTGTGTGCTGCCATTGGAACCCGAGTTTCCTGGTCTACAGAGTTGCCCAAAGACTTCATGAGATAGATTTGGGCAAGCATTACGTTAGACGGCCGCACACCCCTATATCGCCCCTGTTTTGACAAAGGCTCTCTGACTGCTATGAGACTATGAGGTAAAGACAGGATATTTTTGAATCCTATGCTCGATTTTGAAGGGCGCATTTGATTTTTGGGTTCCTGTTAATGGACAACAACGCTCGCCCACATAGGACTCAGCTGGTCGAAGATTACCTGGAAAATGAGGATATTCGCCGCATGGATAGGCCAGTCAGATCTCCTGACTTCAATCCTATACAGCGTATATGCAACGCTCTTGAAAAGGCAATTTAATATCGCTATCCCCCTCCGAGAACCATCACGGAATTGAAAACCGCCTTGCTGCGGGATTGGGGTCGACTGCCACAAGGAATACTCAACTGCCTCCTGTCCGGTATACTGGCAAGCTGCGCGACCTGTCTGGCTGTAAAAGGGGACCATAATCCATATTAGACTAGTTTTTAGTTCGATATCCCAGCGTGGATTTTGAACATCCCTATGAGCTTTACTGATAATCATGCGTATATAAAATGACTTTTGAACGGTACATCTCTTTCTTTGTCATAAACGATACTCATAACAAATTTCATTAAAGTCTGTGCATTAGTTTTTCAGAAATGTGCTTATGTGTGCGACCGCTATTGAATAAAAAGAGATAGAATCAATGGGTTACAGCTTTGTCTTGGTTACTGTATGCTTGTATGTCAGGCCACAAGCTTTAAGGGAATGGCCACAAGCTGGGGAATTTCTCAAGTTGGTATAGTCAGTAAATATAGTTTGCCAGGCGACAGCGTGTGGCGTTTCAGTACTCTGAAATTTTCGGTTTCTCAGTTCCGGTTAAAAGTAACTTGTTTAGCAGTCAGTTCAACTTATTGTAATTTACTGAAATGAATATGAGTCTAAAATTTAATATTTTGACATCAGTGCATCTGAACTACAATAGGAATTTCTTGCAGGTACCAACTTTTAGACTTCAGACAGAAAATATATATGATTTCGAATTTTTTCCTTTTCATTATTATTATTATTATTGTTTATATAAGTTTTGATAACTATTTGATTTTGATTTGATAACTATTTATTCAGTAAATAAAATTTTAAAATTATTTTTTTCGTTTATTTTGTTTTCTTTTGCTTTGTTAAAATGTTTTTAAACTTTGTTAAAAATTGTTCTGGCCCTTCACTTGCTTTCAGATCGAGCTTGCGACCCGCATGCAATTTACGTTTGAAGCCACTGACTTACCACATGTAACGTTGTATTCACGCATAAATGACATAAATACGAGCCAGTGTCCCTTTCGTAACATAAATATGATCCACTTCCCATTTTTTAAACCCTTCGAAGAAAATTATAGTCCTTAATGAAGCCATCCCGACCCTCAGAGAGATAACCGTAGAGAACTGGTAAAATCCCGTAACTCCCCCGGAGATACATACGATTAACCTTTATTACATGAAAAATGCCGTGCTGCGCGGGTCAGACCTGCCTCTTCGTACCTCTCTAGCTATGCCACTATTTACAGACTGCGTAGTTCTTATGACGCATTCATAAACAAACTATGTAGGTCTTATGACGCTTTCCTATACGAACAATGCAAACTTTATGATGAATTTAGATTCAGCTTACATAATTTTAGAGTTATTTTGGGAAGAGTTAGCTATCTGTACTTGTTAAAAATGTTTCTGAGCATAAAACTTAAAGAAAAGAAATCTGAGGAATCGAACTGATAGGAAGGATTATTTCATTTTCTGTTTGCTCAGTAGATGGACTACGATTGCTGTATAATTCTGTTTATTCCCAGTTGTTTATTTTCATTTCTCTTGTTGAATGACGCACTTCTGATTTAAAGCACAGAATATTCAAGGAAATTTACCCAGTGTACAAAGGCTCCGACACTTCTTTTATGCAAGTGAAACACAGTTTTAACAGATAAATTTTATTTTAATAGTAAATATGCCTTAGAAATCGGCTCTAACTTCTCAATGCGCGTCTGTGTTTCTCTGGAGAACAAACACCTTGACGGAGGTTGAGACTTTTTAGAAAAGAAAAACCCCACCCATATGTGAAAGGTAGTGCAATGAAGTTATAAGAGCGAGTAAAATTTTCGTTCTCGAAAGTACTAAAAGCAAGTCCTTGGTTGCGCACGTTCATAGTTCCTAGTGACATCCCACTGCAGAGCTTCTGCATACTTTTAAACTATGTAACCTAGTACGGGGAACGGGATTTGTCACTTGTGAAGAACCTTACATTTGCTATCCAGTTATTATCCTATCAGATTCAGGGGACATTTTTTTTTCTTACTCGCATTTTGCTTGATAGCTAGAATTATATCGGCAGGGTATCGCTGACAGAAAGTGCTGTATTCTTCTCTCTTTGTTTCCGAAGCTACGCTTCCCCATTAAAATTTCTTTCCATATTCTGATATTGTTTCTAGCATTCTCCCTATTCTTTACCTTTTCCCATTGGTATATGCTAGATAAAGAATAGTTTTTTTCTCTCTCATCCCTTGAAATAGTACTCTATACCTTACACTCAGGGCTTAAACTCCGCCGGAAGGTGGCTGAGATTTTCTTAATTTTTGAGTGAAATTGGAAGTCCAACTGGAGCCCCAGATAAGATATAGTCCGATATTTTATTACTTTTATTTGACTTTTTCTTATGAATGCAATAATTTATTAAATTTTTATATCTTCATATTTTATTCAATTTTAATTTAATTATTAGTCCAAAGGGGCTTTAGTCCACAAAGGACTATTGTTTTCGTTTTGCGATTTTGCGTCGAAAACATTAAAAGTCTGAATCACTTTTCAAACTGTTGCCACCAAATCTTGAAGCCCTGTATTATATTTAAACAAATTAAATAATGAAGAATCTGCATAAATGTGTGTATATTTCTCCAAATGTGATAAAACAACGGTACCTAGAGCTATCCAATTTTGAATAAAGTACGCTTCCACCCGAATATGCGCATCTGGAAGCCCAAATTTGGAATCTGTTTTATTATCTATTTCATATTTTGTAAAACTTTAACGAATTTTTGATAAGCAAACTCAACGATTTAAAAGCGAGGGCAACATTCTACGGGGAAAAGGAAAAAACCTTTTAATCTCCAGCGCGCGGAACTGTGTATCGGAAATTCTAAAGATATGCTCATTTTAAAATAATTTTGAGATATTGCTGTTGAACTTAATTTTATGTTTTAAGGGCGAAGAACATGATATTTAATAAATAAAGGTAGCACAAAAAGTTAAAAACGCCACTTTGGACATAATTTAAAATTTGAAAACTTTCAGATTTTTAAAATTTTTTATTTATTTTTCCCCTTCTTCCTGATGGCCTTCCATCGGGCTCCGGCAATTCTGATTTTGGAAATGAGCTCGAATTAAATCTATGCTTGAATTTTATCTTGATTTAAATTCTATAATGGCATATTTCTTTGTATATATGGCAGTATAATTTGAATCCAATCAAAATGAGACTCGTGCGGATTTTCTATATACCGAACTGTATAAGTTATACAGTGTGCTCTCGATTATCCGAGAGCCGATTATCCGGTTTGCTTTATATCTGTGGCAACAATGCCCGCGCACGTACACACAACGCTGTTCACCAGAGTGTGTAACAAACAAATGCGCGCAAATCCGATAATGGAGAAAGGTTTTTCCTAATATAGAAATCAGAGAGTTATCTAACTGTGATGAAGTCGAAACAGTAACTGAAGTTTGCACTGAAAAATCTGATGTCGACATTACATATGGCTTCCTTATATGGCTTATTTAATTCTAGGCACTTTTTACTACACCTTGATTTAAACTTATTTCCTCGAATTTCATTGTTCTAATGAATGAATATATTTTTCGTTCAATCAATTCAGTTTTCACTTCGCGGCAATGCAAAAATACATAAAAACTCGAAACACCTTCATTAAAATTTTGGAAATTCAGAAAACCCTAAAACACCGAATACAGCTAAAAACAGTTAAAAAAGTTTTTGCAATTAAAATTAGAGTTTCTGCTAAAAAACTAGCAAGCGACCAATGGTTCAAGGCAACTTTTTTCCCCACTAGGTAAAAAGAGACTGAAGTTGGTGTACCAACTGATTTAATCCACTATATACCGCTAGGAGTTTCAAATGTAAATAAATAGTCGCCATATTTGGCTTGGCACCACCTACACTTTTAAGTCGATGATATTTCTACAACTATCGCATGTAGATTAATTAAAGGCAGAAGCCGCTTAATGGAACATACGAACAACAAAGTTCAGTCACATTTAAAGCAAAAAATGCTGAATTTACCAGCACATTAAAAAAAGTGCTTAAGACTACGTGTGTGTATATATATACACACACACACGTTTGGTGCGGCCGATTGCAAATAAAGCACAACTAGATGCTATAGCAGTCCCAAAAACAAAATTCCAACGTTCTACAGCTAGTCATTTTTGAGTTTTAGAAGATACATACATACGTAAGTACGTACGTACCTGTAGATGTCACGGGAAAAAAAACACCTCTTCTAAATCCATTTAAAATCCTTTTTACAATCTGTTTTGGAAAAAAAGGTCCTTTATTATATCCGTGCGAACAGATGTCACGCAAAAAAGTTGTTTAAATTAATTCGAGAGTTGTCTTGATCACTCGAAACCACTCGAATAACGAACGAAATCGGGTATCATATTTCTAAGAAAATGTCGTTTCTTCGTTGAAATATGATACCAGAAATGTTTCGCGATTACAGTACTTCCTTTACTTCATTCAAGGAGTTTATACGGATTTATATTCATTTTTACTAACCAGTTAAGTTTATGCTTTCTTTCCTATAAGCCTTCATTCCGCTAATTGTCAATGCCAGAATATTTAAATTTGGTAGCGCGCGAATGAATGCAAATTCTACCTTCAGGAGAAAGGGTTTAAATACTGAGTTTTAGAAGAAAGTGGAAAGAGAGTGTGGGCAAGCACCTGTACTTTGCAGCGTGAGCTTCTGATTCTTCATTCATTGGTGGTTAAAGTGGCGTAACAGCTATTACTTTGCTGCCACGACACTTCGACGCGGTCTTGGGTAACAGGATTATCTGGGTTCTGGTAAAAAAAAAAAAAAACACTACTGTTTGTTGATATCTTTGAATTTTTAGTTTAATTCTTGTTAGTTGAGTTACCGCCCAAGCGAGGCGTAGTTTGTTAGCGTCAAGTCGACGCATTGTGAATTTTAAAGAGTTTTAATATATTCTTCTTTCCCCTGCCTGGTTTCTGCACTTACTTCAGCTGTCACTCTAAAAGTTTAACAAGAAGACATCACAAAAACTGAAAATATAAAATTTTTCAAAAATGTCGATCTCAGAAACATCGAGGAATGGCTTGCAGGTGATTCGACTAAGTCGAGCTTTCAGTGCTTGAGCTATGTGGACAGCATTTCAAATGTCACAACGGAAGAGTCAGAGTAATACTGAAAATGCAGGCGAAGAGAGTGATGCTTCCCATTACATCGTCCTGAGACAGCAATGACTTCTGTTGAAACTCTGTTGGGCTTCCTGGACTTATAAGGTATTTCTCCCTCCTCCTTAGCATGCCTTCATGGTGTAATGTTCAGCACATTTGGCTCGTATTCGAGAGTTTGAGTCTCGGCGAGGGCATTGCTTGCTCATTTTCTACGTCTCTCAGCATCAAAAAGGCCTAATGTCTTTACAGACTAATGGGGATTCAATACAGTGATAAAATAGCACTTCGAAAGCTACGCAGTGAAAGTCGACAGATATTTAAACGTTCTCAAAAACAAGTAAAATTGCTAATTTTTTAAAAACATATACCATATGCGTGAAGATTGATAATTTGGATTATCCATGTTTTTCAGTTATCTGTGACCTGTTTCCTCGACATTAACATGAAGAATGGAGTACCTTTATTTACTAATCATCCATTCATAAAAAAACACTACTACCTATGCATTTTTGGGAGGTTATCGCGTGTTAATGAAAAACTTTTATTAGGATAATACTCATAGCAGGCAATTAATGTTAAAGCTGCTATTAGGTATTGATTGAGTAATGAAAGATAATTAACTATATATGAGTGGATTTCGTAATTTTCCTTTGTTTTATAGTGCCTTGAATTATTCTAAATTTTTAATTGTCAAGTTGATTGTAGAATATTTTAAATCAAGAGGGTTAATTTAGAAAAAAAAAGTTCTCTTTAAACATATTTATTTTATTTGCCACATTTGCAGCATTTCGAAAGAGATGTTATTGTTTTCATTACACGGATTTCTTATCCTCATAAATATAAACTGTTGTCGCTGTTGCTGATCCAGTTAAAAAAACGTACATCGCTATATTTTGGATAATTCTTTCTTTGACAAATAAATGCAAAAGTCTCCAAGTAGGTTAGTTTGAGATGAAAAGTATTATAGCAATTTTTTTTCTCTGCTGATAGGACTGCTAATTTGGTCAGCTCGATATCATACTCTTTGCATTTAATATCTGGAGACTGATTCTTCAACATGTAGAAGAACCACAGTCACTGTTTAGCTTAAAGCTATTTCGGGTTTAAATTGGAATCTACATAAAGCTCAGAATATTATTTTTTTATTTAAATTTTTCTACTTCTTATTATTTCTAATAATTTGTAATTTTTTGAAATTTTTAATCGTAAATGCGATAAGGTATTTCTCCCGCCTTCTTCGCATGCCTTCGTGGTGTAGTCGTCAGCACGCTCGGCGCGTATTCGAGAGGTACGTGGTTCGAGTCCTGGCGAGGGCACTGCTCATTTTTCACACCTCCTGCTTCGAAATAACTTAATGTCTCTACAATACTTCTTTAGATGTTAGACTGCAATCTGAAGTTTTCAATTTTTCTTTAAATATCAGTTTACATTACGAAACTCGCATGCAGTAGAATTTTAATTGCATTTTAATGGTTATAAAAACCGGAGAGTACAATCGAAATTTCCTATTATGCCTCAATTTTTTTTAAATCACTTCCTGAGTACTCGGTGTTTTGATCTAATCGTCAAGAATGAATGTTATAACCCTGAAACCCGACAAGCTAGGAGATAGGCATAAAAACACATCCCCCTCTTCAAAAAGAAAAATATAAAAAAATAGACCTGTCCTCTGGCTTGTGAGGTACATTCGAACTAAAATGTAGTATCAGAACTAGGTTCATATACGAAAAAGCAGTCGTAATTTATTCAAATGACTTTTTTCACCACACCCAGGGTATTGATCTGAATATAAAATTGTCATCGGCTAGATTAGAAAAAGCCCTACCAGAGTCTCAAGGGTTTTCTGTGAGCCAATAGAACACTACGTCAACTTGCAAAATGGCAACGAAGTTTTTTTGTCTATTTTTCCCCTGTCACTCTCTTTATGATGGAATGGTTAGAGGCAATTGATGCGCGATTGCTGCTGTATGAAATAGGTTTCTAAACTAGTGGCAGATTTTATTTCGTATGATAATCTGCTCCTCGAGTACAGTTTGCTTGGAAATATTCAGACGTATGTTAATTTTTCTCCTTTTTAATGTTTTATTAATATTTTTTTGGTAAGCGTCTGAAGACATAACAAGTTTTAGTTCATATCATTCAACATTAGACATTTAGAAATTGGATTACTGGAGGATATGAGTTTAGAGTAATTAAAAGATAGTAAAGAATATAAAGTCTTAAAATTAAGCACTGTTGTTTATAAATAACTTTATTTCTAACTAAAATGTGAACAAAGAAACTGTAGCTAGTTTCCTAAATACAAACAAAATTTATTCAAATCAATTTCAAAGATTACTTCCACGTATAAAATTTTGAAAACGTTATAAGGATGTATTTTCAGCTTCCTTTAAGTGCTTACACTTTTATGGCCATTTCTGTTAATCAAGAATTATTCTTTTATAGAACCATTTAATCAGTGCTATTGCAGGAAACCTCGGATCACGAACGCCTCCCATCATGAAACTTTCAATTCACGAAGAAATTGTCTGATCAAAAAACACCTCGAGTGAAGAAAGGTATTTACAGTTACAAACACTCAAGTTCGGACGGAACTTACGATTTTCAAATGCTTTTGAAGTAACTTAGGCCAATGATATTAATTACATTCAGAGACATCTGGAAATATCTATACTAATAAAAGTCTGTGCGCTTCTGTCTGTTTGTTTGTAACATTATCTGCTTCGGAACAGCCGGGCTTTGAAATGCGAGAGAGTATTCCAAAAATTAGTGAGAAGCCATTTCGACCATTCTAATCTTTGTACGACTTTAATCAGCCAAAATATTAATTAAAAACTCTGAAAGCGCAAATTTTCGCATTTATTTTTCCAAGTGGCAATAGACTCGCACGCTAGCGATAAATAAATGCTTTGTTTCAAAGTAAACCCAGTGCTCCCTTTGAAATCGCACAGTCTGTTAATAAAAGATTTGTAAATTTTACAAAATTTGAAAGAAAAATAGCATTGCTAAACATTAAATTTATTATTATTATATAATGTAATATTCTGATGGTGAACTAAGCACGCGATTGCATGTGAGGTACGTCGAAAATGTTTCGTTAATGTCAGCATTTTTATTAAATAGCTGCTGTTGGCACCTTTTTTGTTTTACGATAGGATAACTGACACGATATGTTATTGCCACGTTAATTTTTTAATTGACATTGAAAAAAAGTTGTTATAGTACATTAAATTTAAATCATGACGTCATAAGTGTACGTATTAACCTAAAGTGTCAAAAAAGTTTTTGCTTCCTGTTTTGGCAACAAAAAAAAATATTTACGATTTCGTTGTCGCTTGTAAAGAAGGAACTGATTTCATTAATATTAAAATGTTTTTATGCATTTTCTCTTTCAAGTAAGCATAAAATTTACAAATTTTGTTTTGGCCTCAGCCCACTAGTTATTTCAATATTTTACGTTGTTTAACGAAGTTTGGCAGCTAATTTGCAGGACCATGAGTTTGGCCTAAGGAAATATAGGCAAACTGGGGTGGAGGTGCTTACGATTTTGAGCCGGTAACGCAATTTACAATACAACCACCTTCTCTTTCCTCCTTACCCCAAAAAGTGGCTGTATTGTAAACTGTTCGTTTTTGCGCTTGTTTGTTTCTTTGTTTTTGAAACAACAGCAAAATAAAGAAAACCTTTCAGATTTTAAATTACATCCAAAGGGGCGTTTTTTTAACGTTTTGTGTGTTACCTTTATTTATTAAATATCACGTTCTTCGCACTTAAACCATAAAATTCAGTTCAATAGCAATATCACATGATAATTTTAAAATGAGCATGTCTTTAGAATTTCCGATACACAGCTTCGAGCACTGGAGATAGAAAGTTTTTTTCCCCCCGTAGAGTGTTGACATTACTCTCTTTTATATCGTTGAGTTTGTTTATCAAAAATTCATTAAAGGTCTACGAAATATGAAATAGATAATACAACAAATTCCAAATTTGGGCTTCCAGATGCGCATATTCGGGTGGAGACGTACGTGATTCAAATTTGGATGGCTCTAGGCACCGTTGTTTTATCACATTTGGAGAAATATACATACATTTATGCAGATTCTTCATTATTTAATTTCTTTAAGTGTAATACAGGGCGATAACATTTGGTGGCAACAATTTGAAAAGGGAATCGGACATTTATAGTGAATCAACACAAAATCGCAAAACGAAAGCAATAGTTCTTCAGGGACAAAGTCCCTTTGGACTAAAAAGAGACCAATTGCTGTTCTTGTTGTCGTCTATGACACTATATTTGCGGTCAAAACATGGGCTAAAACTTTTACAAGGAAGACGTGGACAAGTTGCAAGAAAAATCTAAAAATGAGCTCAACAAGAAATAAGTACTACTTCAGAAGCAGAAATAAAAAGCGATTGGGCAGCAAATATCTTCAGTAAAGAAAGAAAAAAGACTGACTTTAGCACTCTTATCCGCAAAGAGTGTGCAAGATAGTGTAATATGCAAAGTTAATGATAAGACTTGGTGACGTCTTATAAGTGACTTAAGACTGACTTATAAGTGACGTAACGATGTCATCCTTAGGAAACAGTGTATAGCTATTTCACAAACATTTTCAATGGCAATGCCATGTTTCATCTCAAAAGCATTTTAAAAAGTAGGCAGCGACAAATCATACTGGACAAATTTTCTATTTTTTTGTTTATAAATTTGTGCCCAAGGAACTGTTACAAAATTTAAATAAGTAACCAGTCATTTTTGGTCCAGGAGCCAATTTATCCATTATAAGCAAACAGTTTTACTTTGGGGAAAGTTATTTTGGTTTACGAACACTTGTGTTGAAGAATGACCTTCAGGAACGAAAATTTGTGAACCGAGGTTTCAAATTTCTTACTTTATTGTCTTTAAAAATCAGGCGTTTTTTATTATGTTTGAGACAAGTGATACCTTTAAAATTAGTTCGAATGGCCAAGCTACATGCTCGTATAAATATTTCAAGGTTTTTAATTATATTTAGCCACTTTTATTATTTTTGATGAATAATTTGAAAGGAACAAAATATGTGACATGAAATATATAAAAATGGACCACAATGGTCTAAAATTATCTGATAATAATAGTCTAATATAATAAAATAAGTCTGATACCGCCAGAAACAAAATGTAACTTATCAGCAAAGTTAAACTTAACTTTTAAATTTAACTTTGATCTTAATTTTTGATCTTTTATGTAGTTCCCATGGAATTTGATAAGTTAACGCAAAATGCAATAAATGCATAGGATGTTTTAGTAAAAAAATGCATAATACACATATCTCTTTTATGTATACTATCCAAATCATTCCTGTGAAATCTTCGAAGCTTCTTGTTTCATATATTATTCATTTAAATATTATTACTATCGGCAAATTTCATCAAGAAATGTTCTTGATGAAATGTTCTTGAAATCTTTTAATGAATTTCTATTTCATTAAAAGATTTTCTTCTTCGAAATAAGAATCGATTTGTACTTATAATTTGAAAATTAAATAAATGCTAATTAAACATTTTCTTTCATTATTGTTTGAAAGGGATCTACATTTATAAGAATATCCAATAAAAGTTCATTCCTGAATCTTGAAATAAAACTCTAGGCATGAAATCCCATTTCAAGCACTGTCATTTCTATAAATTATTTATATTGCATACATTTCGCTTCTTTTACTGGTGGATAAGCACCCCTAAGGGCTTCGAAAAATAGTTTCATATTGTTTTTCTTCTGGAATATATATTAAGGCTTTCCACTTTTGAACCATAAACAGAAATTTTACCAATGCTAATACAACTGCTTTTCATGCGATAAATCATTACATTGACGTATGCAAGGTAGTGAATTTTTTGAAGGAGAAGAAAAGTTTTTGGCAACTAAAAATTAACTGGTGGCTTTATTTCGCCCCTAAGTAAACCCTTATGCTTATTTCTTCTTCTTTTTTATCCCTCGATGATCTTCCCGACTAATGCGAAGCTCGAGGAAAGGAAATAATCGTTACTTTGGAAACTTTTCAATGGTTGCGTTAACTCCCCAAACACTAAATCCAGTGTCAATACCTTTAGCAGTCTTAAGGTCATCTGGTATGCATTTATGCACATAAGAAAGTACCAGCGTACAAATACAAATCGACCAGATCTCCGAACAACTGTAAAAATTCCACTTTTGCCTTTCGTCCTCCCAACCCTTTTCACCTCTTCTTCTTCCCGCGCTCGCTGAAAAAGAACGTTAAGTCCTAACCGTTCCCCGTGCCCCCACGCGAACCGGGTTTTCATCTCTCCGAGCACTCCTCAACCCCCCTACCAGAACCGGCACGTAGTAATGTTCTTGTGCAAATACAGTACACTGAAATTACTCGGCTAGTCTGGCATCGCAGAAAATCGATACTTTTTAATATGCATAGCATGCTCAAAGAAACACAAAGGCATTGGGGGAGTTTTCACCAATCAATACGGGAACCGTTGCCGTTGTAGTCCTACCGTACCATGGTGGTTCGGAATAGGAAAGAAGAGACAAGGGGTGCAAAAGCGGGGGGTTCGAGGGGGAGAGGTCTATCTAGCGGTGCCATATTTCCTTCCATGCAAATTCGGATCGGTTTCCTACTGGATGCCAGCGCACGTGTTCTGAGTCCGAATAGACCGCCAGTCACGATGGGATTTCAAGCGCCACCTGGTGTCGGTACCTTCAGTTCACCCGGCGGGTTCGAAATCTGAGACTCTGACCACGAAAATTTCTTTCAATTTCGTGCTGTCTCACTAGGGCACATCATATAAGGATTAATTTCTTAATCAGCAATAAAATTTTTGTTTATGTTTCTCTGCTTATCGTCTCCTATTGTCTTTAATTGGTAAACCAATTAAAGGCCCAAAGAAAGAAAGAAATTAAAGTTTTTATATAGCAGCATCTATTTATTTTGATGCAATTACATAAATGGTAACCACTGCATGCATAATTTGAGATGATTCCAAGTAAGGTACCATATGCAAATAGTTGCTAGCACTTTTTTAATTTGATAATAATGGAGTTCGAGTATATTCAAACTGAAGTTATTTTTCGTTGGTAGTTATGAAAATGTTATCATTCGAAAGAAATGCTACACAGATTGTGAAGTTAATGAATAGAAGACTAAAGTAAAAATAGAAGAGAAGCTAAGAATAGTAAAAGCAAAGAAAAAAAAACATAAAAACTTGAAATGTTTTCTTCTATTCAAGTTTCATAAATTATTTATTATAAAAAGATAGTGAAAAAAATTGTATAATTTTATTTAAATAATTTTAATGCCTGGGGGGAAGGCAAAAAAGAGGAAAAGAAAGAAAAGAAAAGGTCTCAGACGCAAACGAGACTGGAAGACAGGCGGACAGGTTTCTGGGATTTGGTATTACAAAGCCAATTTGGTAGTGGGCATTTTTGCAGACAGAAAATGTTATTTTTTAATACAGTTTAAGACTGAAGAAAAAAATGTTAACATATATTGTTTAATGTTAATATATAATTTTTTTGATTAATCACAGAAAACTGCAAAATTTAAGCTTCTAAATGGAAAATGATATTTATCTTCAGTGTACAATTTTTTAGGTATGCTAGATCTGAAAATGACATTAACTTTTCTCCAATGTATATTGTTTTTGGGCAGTTTGTGTTAATCCTTTCATGGCCCACATGTACAATTACAAGTACATGGCTTGCTGATCTGAATAGTAAAGAAGCCAGGGCAAAGGCGGTGTGCCAGTCCAGGGCGGCAAAATGTTTAAAGCAGCAAAAGTTTTAGAATTTAAGGGAGGCTGAGCAACAGGCTTTAGGACTTGCAGACAATGCTTGTTATCTAACTTGCGCATATCTTCCTAATTATCTATTATTTTCAAATTACCTAACGCCGGCCCTGATAGAAGCAATCATATAAAAAAACTTTGATATAAAATATAAATATCTTATATGTAAGTATTAAATACCAATAATCAACAGAAAATAATTAAATCAAAATTAGTTCATGAAAGGGGGAAACTTTCGAATAGGAACTACACATATCAAAATGGAAACAAACGCACTGCAATAAAATTAATAAAAGAATTCAAAAAAATTATAAAACATGCCAAAATTAATAAATCTGTATGAAATATATAAACTAAATAAAAATTTGTTGAAAATTCGTTTATTTTTTTCAAGAAGCTGCCGAAGAACTTTCAGCAGAGTCACTTTTTTGAATTATGTCTAGATGATTGTTGGCACTGGAAATATTTCTGAAAATTTAAAAGAAAATACCAATGAATAAAATTTAATTAAAATTAATCAAAGTGTTTTAAAAGTACAACAAAGTAAATTTTTTATAATTTATTATATATTAAAATATAATCTTCTCCGACGTGACCCCAAAATAAAAATTATGAACATTTAAAAGGATTATGAAAATAATTCTTAATTGGTATTTCTTTTAATTTTTTTAAATGTTTCCAATATTACTGACAATCATCTACATATAAGACTCAGAAACGCGGCTCTGTTGAAAATTCTTCGGCGGCTCCTTGAAAAAGACCAAGGAATTTCCAACAATTTTATAAGTTTTATTTCAATTTTATTAATACTTTTTTATCCATTATGAAATGTTTTTGTTTTAATTTTAATATGTGGAAAATTTCCCCCTTCTATGATATAATTTTGATTTAATTATTTCCTCTTGATTTATTAATAAAGTTTACAGCATACTGTGCGACTTTAACAATATAATAATCTTAAGTGAATTTCTTAACTTTTGTTTAATAACTATATATATTTTCAGAAGAACTTAAAATGTGATTGTTTATATAGAAAATAGTACTCAATACCTTATACTTTAGCTTTAGTTTTTGTTACTAAACCTAAGTGTGTTTTAATGTCTTAGGACTTTTGTAGTATGGACCGCTGTAAACGTATTAATATACACAGCAAACGTGCAGTAAACATACTGCAAACGTAAAGTGCTGTAAACATATCCAATTATAAACGTGTTAATTTTCCAGCAGATCTAGTACTTTTTTTTCCTTTTTTGTGCTATGCGCTAGTAGAAAAACTCTTTTATTTCTCCTTTACTACACTGGAAGGTTCTTCATGCCAGTAAGAGCCGCATGTTGGAATTCAGGAAACTTTGTGAGCTGCAAAAGACAATTTTTCAGAAGCCACAAGTCCATAGTCATCTAATTTTAAATTGTCTAATTTTAAAAGTAATGAAACAGGTTTCAAATAAAAAAAACGTGGGATTCTAAACAATCATTCAGTGACAGTTTACACTAAGCGAGCGGAGATGCATCGAAGACAACGCGAAGTTTTGTGATGTCTTGGATTCCTTTAATTACAACTTGACGCGGTAAAAAGTACTCTTTTTCAGTTTTTTAATACTCCGATTCTTTCCCAGTACCTTCTTATAAATGCTGAACTGGCACAACTTTGTAATGCTTATGAAAATTCTGATTTTTAAATCAATGATTAAACCGTTTTCTTCTATCTCAAAATTATCCCGTTATTTTCCTGCATACTCGCTGAATGGCAAGCAAGACGCATATCTGCTGTCCTCAAATTTTGTGGAATCTTAATTTTCTAAAGGTAACATCGTCTATTAAGCTGTGATTGTCACCAGATTTGTTAGAAATTCCCAAAGCTTCGAACGTTATAAATGTTTCGTCAATTCGGACATCGAATCAACTTTAAAATTTTTTTTAAAGTTAAAATTTTTTCCGCCAAAATGGCGCAGAATATTTTTTTTCTCTTTGAAGAAAAGAAACTTCTCCCGATTATTTGAAGCTGCACAAGCTTTTCTGCGAAATGTAAAACAACTCTGAAGTTGAATTTTTCCCGATTTTCAATTTCTTAGAGCAGCCTTATACATTTTTGAATGACCAAATAAAAGGCTAAAAGAAACAATAAGTGTTGCTTATTGCGATCGCGGTAAACTTTATTATTCGGACTTTGTTATCGAATTACCGGTGTCGTGTCCGATTGTATGCGAAAGCAGGAAAAATACACTATTTATTGTGATCAACAGTTCAATTAATGTGATCAAAATATCACAGAATAATTTTTTTAACTGAAGCAAATTCGCCAAAATAAAATCAATATAGATTATAAAAATTTCCAAGTGACAGAGGAATGTCGCCAGTTAAGGGATTAAGTTGTTGAACTGCTTGATTTCGATTTCAGGCAACCATTTAAAATTAGACAAAAAAGTAGCCTCAGTTTGATGTTGATTATGAATAAATCTGTCGGTTTTGAGAACGCTATGAGACGCAGGTCTCTCTTCTTCGGGGGAGGAAATCCTTGAAAACATGTACGTAAAATTTTATTTTATTTTATTTTATTTTATTTATTGCATGATTTTGAATTTTACGTTAGCAAGTTTCTCCTAAGGAGAGATGCCCTACTAATATTAAAATTGGGAGAACAAACATTTTTTTTCACTTCATTTTTAATTAAAATGCTGTTGACAACCATGTTTCTAGTTGCATGTATATTTAATTAGTTAAATATCATTGTTATTTTGAAGGATATGTTTTCTTTTTGTTTAATGTTATCAAAATAGCTGTGGACAAAAGTGATCACATGAGTCAGTCCTTACTCAATTAAAATATAATTTCCAGAATTGAACTTAAATCGAATAACGCTTTCGTAATACGTATCGTTTCTTTTGTTTCATATGTATAAAATATAAAAGTTAATTTTCATTCACACAGAGTGTTGGAATATATAACAAAAATTATCTTTGTGAGTGTATGTATGTACAATGAAAAGTTCCTTCTTTCAGTTTTACATTTTTAATACGCAACGTGGCTAATGATGGCTCAAGTTGATCCTTTCCTCGTTTCGCAATAGACGCTGCAGAACATAATTACTTATAACTGAGAGCAGGTTCATTAGCAAATATACTTAAAATGTATTCTAATCCACAAAAGTGTTTTCCTCGTTTTAACAAAATGCGCAGGCGCTGGTTCAATTTTGGCTATTGCGGTGCATTGCAGATGCTGCTCTTGGTTTCGCCAACGAATTTCACGATTACTCTAGCGATGGAAATAATCCATTTGAATGCTAGACACAGCGAATGTTACTATTCTGAAGAGTAGAGGTTTTTACCGCTATTCTGTGGTAGGCGCTATTATTGTACAGTTTCTTTCTCCAGCATTTCATTTCATCTCTGGTAGCCAATAGCAACATGTGGTACCGAAGTAATTTTTTTTGATCCCTTAATGAAAAGTTTTGGAATATTAAGCATCGAAATCAGTTGGATGATTTTTCTATGCATTTTTGCTCAAGTTATTTCCATCAGATACAGAAAAATCAGATAATTCGCGATGAAGTGTAAAGAAAATGCAATCTTCGCCAAACTGACAGCGTAGCTAGTAACAGAATGGCATTGCAATAAAATACATGAAATCTTAGTACAACATCTATCAGTTTTTATAATCTGATTGTAGCACAAAAACACATACTTGGCAGTGAATCATTAAATATAAACAGAAGTAGTCAGAAAAGATGTCGATAAATGTCAATAAATGATGTCAAGGCAAACTGAAGTGGAGTACCGTCGGTCCGATATTCAACAATATTATGCACGATGACAACTTTTCTGTTGTAGAGCCATTAGGTAATTTTGATACAAATGAGCAATGCCCTTACCGGGAATCGAACCTGGAACTCTCGAATACTCGTCGAGTGTGCTAACTGTTACATCACGAAGACATGCTGGAAGAATGGAGAAAATACCTTATATACTCCCCCTTTTAAAGGGCGGCTGGGGATTAGGGAACCCGGTCGCCAAATCCTGGTGGTGAAGAATCATCCTCCATCACCTTTTAGTTCGGGCCCCACTGTAGGTTATTATCAAGCATGTAAAAATGAGCAATGCACTGGCCGAGACTCAAAACTGGACCTCTCGAATACGCGCCGAGTGTGCTAACCGTTACCCACGAAGGCATGCTGAAAGGCACAAGAAAATACCTTATACTGTTATTCATGGTTTAGGAAATCAGTTTATAAGCATGAATTCGTTATCCCAATTGTTGAATCAAACGAGATCTAGATTTAAGTTTCCTCTTCAAGATCGGTCCCACCGGTGGCCGATATCTGAATACTGGTAGTTCGATTCCAAGCGAGTTAACTTGCTGCATGTTTGTTCTGCAGTTTCTCCCTTGTAAGGACACATTTTCCCCTGAAAAATCTTTCACGAAAGCATTTTTATCTTAGTCAAATGTCCCTCATATGCTTTGCTATATTCAAATAATCAACCAACCATTGCAAGATCAATATTTGCCGTTAAATTCAAGACCGCAAATCATGTGCTCAGTTTAGACTACGATGCTATATCTTCATATGTATTGTATCAACTTCTACCAAGTATTCAAGCCTTCTAGAATACAACCATTTGTTTTGGACGGACTATTTCAAACAATTTTTCTATCTAGTTTACTACTGAAAGACAAACGCACAATATTTTCTTTTTTTTTTTTCGGTGGAGAAAAAAACTGTAAATTTTTGTTTCCAACCAATCAGCTTTCAGCACTGAATCCCTAGTCATCGCCATAATAAAGAAATAGTTCCCCCCTTACATAGTAACCCCAAAGTGTTCTGTGGTGATTGGCTGTTTTACTTCGTATGAGAAAGCAGAAAAATTGTACTAAACAGTTGTTCTTCCGAGACATTTTTAATGTGTTATAGGCCTTTAAGCTTTGTATGATTGTGACCTGTACCATAAGCAGCTATTAATTTATATCCTTCTTCCCTCACGTAATAGAAAAGAGCGACTGTCATTCTAGACTGATTCATGATCAATGCAAGTCCGTCTTTTCATTATTCCAAATACTGGCTACAATGCATTATCAGACATGATTCAGTATCGAGAAAAGCTGTAGAGAATCACTCACTCGACTTATCATTTATCGCGCAAAAGTAATATGCTTCAAAGAATCTGTTACTACGTAGGTTAATTATGCATTCGGCGGCGGGGGCGAAAGCGCCATTTTTTAAGTATATGAGCATACCTCTGTGTGTTGATAAATCCTGGTGTATTCAGTATTCAGGAGTATTCCCTCAGTATTCAGGAGTACCTTTCCCAGGTTTTTATAAAATGCATTTTAGCAAATCTAGTGGAAGAAGTATTCATATTAGAAGATGAACTTGCGGCTTGTGCTGAATATAGCCAGGAACCAGTCTGAATACTAGTGTATACATGAATTGATTAACTGCGTTTACAGAATAAACTGAAATTGAGATGTGTTATATGTTTCGTAAACACATGTTTCTATTTTTAAAAGAGCCAGTTCCAATGGAAAGCTTATACCTCTTTTAACCACTTCACCGTCCTACAAACTCAAATATTTGCTTCTTTTTTTTTTATACAAAGATAATTTTTTTGTGTCTGTAACTGGACTTGGAAATGTTTTTTCCCCTTTTATCAGCTGGCAAGATCTATTTAGAAAACCGACTATTTTTCACACTTAAGGATGTTGAATATTATCTCCATACACAGGTAAAAAAGTCTTTTGTGTTCCGTAGTCTCTTGTATGAAAGTTAAGAAAGAAGATCTCCTAAAAACAAGTTTTCAAATCAACAATAGTTCCATTGCAATACCATGTGAAAGGGGCCGGAGATGTTTTCTTATTTCCCCTCTTTATAAGAGAACTCCATTTTGTGCGATCCTGATATAATACCGCTGTGAAGAGAGCTTGAGCAATCACGTCTTTTCATTCTCGCTGCAGCTGGGTGACAGCAGACTGGAAAACAAGAAGCGACGTGTGTGTCTAGGGTGTAACGGATCCAGGCTATATTTGACCCAGACGAGCGTGTGTCGTTATTAACGCCTGAAGACACTTTTCAGATCGACGAGTATATCTCGGGGAGAAACGGTGAAGTGGTTAAAGGCGTAACCTTCCTTTCTCCTTACCTGGCTTACAAATATCGTTATAAATGATATGGAGCTTACTGCTGGGCATTCAGTTGCTGTTAAGAAATACCTTTCCATATTGAAGTACATTTATCTTTCCATTAAAAATCTCGCTTTTCGCGAAATTTGTCGCAGAGCTAGTTTTTCTGTGAAAAGTAGTTTCTTTTGAAAAATATTTTTATGCTAATTTAAGCATCAGAGTGTAAATTATTTCTTTAAATTCAGATTTTATTAAAATGTTTCACAAAGTTTTCTGCTACTATGAGTTTTTATTGTTTCTTGATTTATGGAAACCAAGACAGTTTATTAGCAGAAGACATTTATTGTATGCTGTAAAGAGTACTAACCGAACTGCTAAAAATTTCAGATTGAGTCAAAAGTTTACATTGTGCACGTTTATTACAGAGGAAACATAATAGATATGTTGTTTTCTAATTGTGTTAGTATCATGAATCAATCTGTTAGTCTTAAGTCGCCCTGGCGGGCTTTATCTTATTAATCATCAAATTCATTCTTTTGGAAATCTTCCATGAAGGCATTGCTTCTAAAGAGAATAATTTTCCATGTGTGCATGCGGGAGTGCTAACTTGCGCGGATAGTCTACAAAACGGATAATCCTCATTCTGACAATTGAGAGTATACTGCACTTTTAAATACTTAATTATTTGAGTTGGGGCCTATTTTAGTTCGTGTGATTTTAATGGCTGTTATAAGTTATGTAAGTTAAATTGCTCCAATGATTTAATCCATTAGTAAAATAAATATTCGTTGATGTTCAAGCTTCTTGCGGTGATGAAAGTTTGTAGCAACTTTTCCCGAATGTTATTATAGTAATGTTTTATAGAGGTCCAGTTGAGTAGAATAACTTAGAGTCCTTCTGATCCAATTAGACTGATAGGTGAATTATCGCTCTGTCTGAAATAAAGTCTTAAGAAGATTTAAATAACCCTTTTATTGGTTAATTAAGTAGAAGTTAGCGCTTGAGCTTACAAACCAAAAAACCTGGCAATTTTAGAAAAAACTTATATTGTTTTAATATCGTGACCAGTTATCTTTGTGCTTGTGGCGATGCTGTAAAAGATGTAGAGCATAGAAGATATAGAGTACATCTTATTGCACTGCGGCTTACATGTGAGTGTCAGAATGCATTTAAGACGAGTTTAAGACATCTTTTTATTCGATAGCCTTCTAATTTCTCCGATCTTGTTAAGAGATCTGAGGCTTTTTGCTATCTTGCCCCACTTTATTTGTTATTTAAGCTTTTAATATTTTTCATGCCTTGTACTATTATTATTATTATTTATATATTATTGCATTATTACCTTATTTTTATGTATTAGTGTATTAGTATTGTATTACATTTATGCATTATTATCTTAAGTATTAATGTACTATTATTACATATCCCCATGGTATTATTATTATTATCATAATATTACTTATTGTATTATAGTATTGTTATTGTACTGTTAATTATACTATTGTAGATATATTTCTTATCCTCTTCATGTCCAGATGTTATGTGTTATTCTAGCGGTATTATTGAGTTGCTTACTTATTTCTATAAGCCTTATGGCATACTTTGTGGAACACGAGGAGTTTGTGCTTGTTTTCTTAAAAATAATAAAAAAGTCGTCAAAAATGAGATACATTCCGCACGAGAAGTAGAGGAGGAATGACATTTTTTGTTTACATCAGCTATACATAAGCGACGTGATCTCTGAGGTTCCGGAATATAGCTTATTACAGAAGACAGAGGATTGTGGATGATATTCGTGGCAGCAAAAATGTTAATCACATGATATTAGAAAGATCACAACGAAATATATTATGCAATTTTGCATTCTAATAATGGACATAAATTGATGTTGATATACTTTCTGTCATAGGAGAGACGATTGGTTTCAACTGGATGCGAGAGATTTCTAGAATGTTAATCGTTAATTCAAATAATAAATAAAATGAAATAAGTATTTTTAATGGTTTTAATTTTTAATAAAAATTTTATTTTAATATATACCTAATATTTTTAACAAAGTTACCATTTTTTAATTAAGTGACTAAAATAATTGCATTTGTTTCTGTTTTTTGATGTTCAAAACTAGCCTTTTTATATATTTGTTATTTAAATATTTGTCCTACAAGAAAACTATTATTTACTTGGTAGTATTTCATGAAAACCGTACTGAAAAAATCATAAAACAATTAGTACTTCCTGATATGAAGTAAGAAATATAAATAGTGGACTATATATTGATAAAGTATCCTCTAATTAACTAATTATCCTCTAATTAACTAAACTGTTTAAGACAGACATTAAATTCTGAATGTAAGACGTATCTTCCCAATGTCCATGAAACGCGACGTTTTAATAAGCATTTCGATAACCGAACATTCAGGAATTTGAGATCATCTCGAAGCCGATTCGTCCGTTTAATCAATAACCCACAATATTAACTTATAAGATTATAGAATCGGACAGCATAAATCTTCGAATTCCTCGGCCGCGCGACGATTTAGTAATGGACGAACCTAGAGCTGTAGAACAAAACTGCAAACCAATAAGCAAGACACAATAGCCAATAACTTAAATCGTTTAGCTGTCATAACTGAAATATGGCATCGAACTTTTGGCACGTTCCACTGGTCACGCTCTTTGCTTCCAAAGAGCTATTCCTATTCGCTTATCCCCCCCTTCATCCTGTTATTTTTTTCCTCTTCTTCGAGGGGAAAAAAGAACAAATTCGCCGGCCTTGTTACCACATGGAACCTATGAAGTTATGATAACTGATGAAGTCATACGACAAAAAGGGAGCAAGAGAACATTTTCTTTTTATTCTTCGGTCAGGTTTATTAATAATTTGGTATTTTTTTCTTTGCTACTAATTATCGTTTGACGTCTATTAGGCCTTAAATATAAATTCGCGCATCATTAACGTTTGCGGTGCGTTTCGTGTTGCCTTTTTCTTCGGTAATGACATTTTCCCTAATGCTCGCTTATAATGTAATGTTTTCGAATTCAATAAATATCACGGAAGAAGTTAGTAGTTTTCTTTGTGAATGCCTTTATGTGACTGCTGTGTCTTTGAAATGTAAAAATTCGGATCAGAAGCCAAGGCTTTGTAGGCTAAAATAAACTGCGGATGAAAAGACATTCATTTTCCCGATGATGCCACTTTATCGTGATGTTTGATTATCGAAAAAAGTTTACTGGCATCTAGCCTAAAGACTGCTGTGCTCGAATGGTCGAACAGTCGTAATTCCTTAGATCCCATATTTTACGGTTAGAAATTAATTTTAGAGGACTGTTACGTTATGTTACGATATCAAACAATGAGAACCTTTATAATTCACGTGGCCTGCCAAATCAAGTGGCTTCCTTGGAAGAAATGATCCTTAAAATCTTTTCCACGCGGACTGACAAGTAGCCAGTTCTCAGAAAATTTCTGTTTGTATTTTAAATTTGGCTTTCAAGTTATTATGGTGTTTTCTTAATAAACTAAACTATTTAAAAGCAATAAACTGGCATTTAATTTTTTTCTTTAATATATTAATTTGTATCTTTATTTTTTATATTAATTTTGTATCATTACTTTATTTTTGCAATATATCTAATTGATTTAATTGATAATAATATGCGATTAATAATTTTATGAGTATTTGTAGCATTATTATAATTAACAAGAGATTTTATATAACTGGTATTTGACGTATATAACGTATTTGCCATATATTATGCACCTCGGAACTGTTGTCTGAGTGTCGCCTAACAACGACATTTTTTTCAATAATAATTTTTTTAACAAAAAAATAAAAATGAATATTGTTTGGGGTATGTATATTGAAAATTTATTCTGATTTTTCCTGAGTTTAAATAAATACTATTTACATCATTTAAACAAAACCTAATTATTTTAATTCATTGGATGAATTAAATAATAATGGAATACAAATTTATAAATTTGAACCTTTTGCTGCTGTAAGGATTTTAGTACATCGGCAGCAGCTGTTAAGTAGTAAATGTTGTCAGTCAATCATTAAGCCTTGAGGATCTCATGGATTGCGAAACAATTGTATACATATTTAAGTTTTCTGAACTGTGGCTTTAAAATCTACTTCCATCATAATTTAGTTTTAAGTCATAACATTACAATTTCACTATACTTGTCGTATTTTATACACCTTTGTATGAATGTGTTTCTATGTAATAGTTCAATCTACCTACACCTGTATGAACTACCGCTAGTAGTATTTTGCAAATATTATGTCTTAGCAGCTGCAATGTGTCATACAACAGTATCGAATTGCTTTGCTAATTATGTGTTTATGTTTCCATACGTGATTTATAAGAGCTTTATGTACTTTATATAAGTGCTGGAATAATTGCACTCGTTCGTATGCTTGTTATGTGTCTTGGATTACTAAATGTGACTTATGTTTTTATATGTGCTTTATGTATGTATAAGTGTGGTGCATATATATATATATATGTATAATTTCTGCTCAGATGCCATGCTAGTATCATCAAGGAATCTTCCCAATCATACACTGGTGTGCGAAAATTAAGGACGAGACTTTTTTTCAATATAACTTTGTACAAAAGCTTTCCAAATCAACACATTTAAAACCGTAAGATCCCCAATACGTAAGGGCATGAGTAATGTAAGCAACACTTACTAAAAGAGAAATCAGAGGGATAAAAAGAAGCTTTATTGAAAAAGTAGCATCGAGCGCAATGCGACTGAAGGCCGAAACATCCCTGTGATGGGTGTCCAGCAAGAAACATCCGGTCTTTAATAGGGGATATGATCTTCCCTGACTGCTAGGCAGGTTTCACATCATTTGTGCATGCTGGATATGTGGTTGTTAATGAGCTGTTGAGACACTGCTGCTTGTTCCTCTTGTAGCACCAATCGCAGTTTCGGAATCGTTACTGGCGATAAGTTACGTGCTGCCACGAATCTCCCTAGTAAGTTCCGTACATGCTTGACGGGATTTAGATCCAGAGATCTTGCCGACCAATCCATGTGTTCAGTGTCTTCACTCTCCAACAGCTCTTCGACAGTAACTGTGCGATGATGTGGAGCGTTGTCGTCCATGAAGAGGAACTGAGGACCCATAGCCCTTGTGAAAAGACGCATGTAAGGAAGAAGAACCTCGTTACAATAGCAGTCATAGGTGACGAACCTTCTTGGGAGATATGAAGATCGGTCCGGCTACCAAGCATTATGTCAGCTCGAACGAGAACTCCGCGACCTCCAAAACAGTCCCTTTTGATGATGTTGAAGGGGTTATTGCGTGTTCCCCGCTCTGTCCAGATGTGTATGTGTCTAATCGCAACTCAGACTAAATCTGCTCTCATCTGTAAAGAGTACTCATCCCCATTCATTGTCTCTCCAATTCCGGTGTTCCTGGCACCACAGAGAACGCCTTCTCCGATGGGCAGGCGTTAGAGGTACACACCGTACAGGGCGTCGTGCAAACAGACCACCACCGTGCAGTCTTCTGGCCACGGTAAAACGCGATATCGGTCGTCCAGTCGCCTGTGTCGTGTGTCTAGCGATTTCTCCCGCTGTCTGCCGCCTGTTTCTTCTGGCCTGTAAGGCAATATACCGGTCATCTGCGGGTGTGGTTCCTCGTGGACGGCCACTACTAAACCCCCAGATAGCTGTTCCTGTAGTTTGAAATTGTCTCCAAAGTCGTGAAACGATGCTGTGAGCAATTCCGAACTCTGCAGCCACACTCAGTCACACTGCGGCCTTCCTCCAACTTCCCAATGATTCGACCTCGGGTAAAAGCATCCAGATGTCGTCTAACAGATTGATTATTCGCCATTTCTCGCTGAGGCAGCAACTCGGTGTGATTTTAACTGCTGTACGGCGTGCAAAGGGAGACGAAACAACAGATATGCCCGCCAGGGAAGTAACCGCCAAAATAAACGCAGCAGTACTTGCTGGGGAAAGCGATTCAAAAATGACAATTGGAATGGGACCAAGGTGACACAGGAAGATGGTTTCAAACTAAAGGTTTCACCAACAGGTCAAATACCAGTTATATTACTGGCCATGGTGCGTTTCTAACATACTTCTATCGTTTTAATATCTCGGGCATAGATGCCTGCGTCTGTGGAAATGAAGACCGCCCTGATTACCTTTGTTTATCAATGTCCGTTAACAGCAACAAATCACATGCGTCTTCTTACAACGTTGATGCTTATGTTTTCAATGGCGAACTGAATAGGAATATATTAAATCTGCATAATGATAAAATTCATAGCGGCAATGGGACAAGGTATCTGTCAACAGCAGTACTCAAATCAGGGACACTCACTGAATTGCACTTCTTTCCATGTAACAAAAATTTCGTTTGCAATTTTGGTTTTAGGTTATTTTTATTTTCAGCATAATTTTAATAATAATTTTAGTTTTAATTAGTGTTACGTTATGTATTTTGATCTAAAATTACATGTTTTGTTAGAAAACATTAAACTTCTATAAGACTAAACTGTTTGTTATGAACTCGAAAAAATAATCATCTGTAATGCATCACTTGTGTACTTTCAGCCCTTGTGTGCCCATGTCCGATTTGGGGTGGGGGGTAATAAATTCCTGATGATAGGGCTGGAGCAGTTTTCGCTAACCTCTGTTAGCCGTCAGGTGTCTCCTTGCTTCGTCACTTGTCGCCTGTTTACTGTGGCTTTGAATTAAAGTGTTCAATTATGTAGTGCGATGTACTTTAAAACTCCTATGCACTGATTTTTATTTCATTCAAACTGTATTTGTTCAAACTTACATACTGTAATGCTTCTGTATTCGAAAAATATAGAAAATGCTTATAGGCACTTTTATTTAAAATGTAAAAAAGTTATTATTAATAAAAATTATCAGAATACGAATTCTTCTAGCGCTCTTGACATTCCTGGAACCGTTATGGAAGAGTGCGATAACGTCATTCGATAGCTGAAAAGTTTTATTTGGTTTTTGAGATTACGGTAAAGCGCACTAGGGATATCTGCCTAAGAAGAGGGATGCTTTCGTGGAAGACTTTTTAAAGGAAACTGGCTTGTATGCACGTTACACATGTGGAAAACCACGAAAACGCCCATGCAGCCAGCCCGTTCGTGGAAATCGAATCTCGAACCGAACTACTACTGTTTACCGACTTTACCGCTTGGCCGCTGGTGGGCCCGATATCTGAAAACGTTGATGCCACAAAACTGCTTTGATAACAGAGAACAGCCAGAACAGAGGTCAAGAAATCTGGCAAATAAGGTGATTTACTGTGCGCGACAAGGATCTGTTTCTATTAAAATATCCAATATCTTGCTTAAAATGCGACTTTCCACCGAAAAGCCGCTTTAATTCCGTTTGCACTGCAACACGAACAGATCTCTCTCCGATACGGTTACTTCATATATTTCTTGTAACAAGGGAATGATAGTATCTTCTGGTAGCCAGATGCGATTATTGTACGATTCAGGCACCTGACATGACTCTGAAGCGAACTTTTTAAACAGAGGAATATATGCTTGCAAAGCAACATTGATTCGAGACCAAAGAAGACCAGGAAAGCAATTTACTGACAAAAAACGACTACGGTATGAAACGGATTCTTATAACAGAAAAAGAATTTCAACAAAAGTCAGAGAAAGCACGTCTTTTAATTGGCATCTTTTGATTCTGTTACAAGATCAATGATAATCCTTCGTCAGAGCATATCTTTGTCCTATTAAGAGACTGAAATCCGAAGTTTGCTTAAATAAAAATCCCGGCTCAATGTTAATTACAGAAATGTAATTTACTAATTTTACATAAAACATGCATAGTAATCGCGTCTAAATTTTGTATATTGAGATTATATACTATGCAGCATTTCTCGTCGTCTCCGAATGAAAATTCTCAATATATCTCTAAATTCAGCGGCAAATACTTAGGATAATCTATTATTAAAGTTCATCGATATTAAGACTCGAATCAGGCTTCTGCTCGCAAATCGGATATGGTGATATCGAACTCATTCTCCGTGACCAACGTAGTTTGAAGCGTAAGTCAATAATAATCAATTATGAGAAATAACGAACATTTCGCATTGAGCTGAAATTATTGTGAACTACCTGTTGCTTCCCAGAATAGGTTACTTCGAAAATGAGAAAGAAGGTATAGGATAGCACTAATTTATAAAATACTGGATAGGGATGTACGCCACCCGCATCAGTAGAAAAAAATATTTCCGTTAAAAATACAGTTCTATTGTTTTTAGGAATCTTATTTTAAAAAATAACCAATGAAATGCGCACTGTTCACGTATAATTTATACGTCATAAAAAAGTTCAATAATTTTGGTTTCCACCGTTGCTTATCAATGCGAATCTTTGCGTTTATTTCTGCAAATATGAAATATAGGCGCGAAAGACAACTGATGACAGGATCACCCAATGACACGGAGACTTACTCTCTTTCGATAGTAAATTCTCTCTTTCCGATGAAGAGCAAACTCTCAAGTGGACTCCTCATCCTGATCACATAATTAACACCATTTATGGACGGTCCTAAATGTTTTGGCAGAATGCCAGCCAAGGTTGCGTTCGACGCGTTCGTACTATAATCAATCCAATTTTTCGGTATTAAATCTGCAAATCTAATGTTGAGAGAAAACATGCAGCTCAAGAGACTCAGCTTATAGACTTTATACATAGCCGGTATTTTCCGCTGCGTACAGGCCAACTGCTTGTACATTAATTTGCAAAAATAGCGATGGAAATTTTAATGGAATTTAATATTTATTTCGGCTTCATTTCAACATAAAAAAGGTTCAGCGCGTTTCGATGGAAACCAAACCGAATCCATCTTCTTCAGGAAATGTAAATGCAGAAATTAGTTTTTTTTTTTTGAAATTATTGTAAAATTGAAAATTTTTAAACAAATCTAGGCTTTCGTAAGTTCCGATTCTCAAATGAATCGAATAATGCTGTAAATTAAAACTGAACAAACGATTAATGTTTTAAATTATAATGACCAACCAATGTACCTGTATCCTGTTCAAGGTTCATCCTATATTTTCAATCTACAGTGGTGTAGTGAATAAATTTTTTGATGTGTTAGTGTTCAAATAAATAGAATTTCAATGACCGTATTAAATTTCAATGGATTTTTAAATAAGCATTAAACAAGCTTGATCAAGATTTAGGCAAGTTACGTTAACATACTTAACGTAACGTTTTAAGTTATTAGTTATTTAATTAGTAGAAAAGCAGAATATAGATATCTATTTGCCTTTGGAGAATCATTTTTGTTTTTTAAAAAAACTACTTTTTATTTACTTTACACATGATAAACGCCAAAAACGTGCGCATAAAATTACGTATGGATACTGAATTTTTGACTAATTTTATAGTCCGGAAATCGAAAGGGGAAAACTATGGGAGTAATTTAATTTTCGAAGAACGTAGTTACAATGAAAACATAATAAACGAAAAGTAGTTATGGATAAATTAATGGTAACTATCCATTTTATTTTTTAAAAGAAACCAACGTTCCAATAGGAATGTATAGTAATATTAACGTTACAGTATGTGACGGTAATTGAGCTGCGCGGCGTCCAGAAATAAGTCTTAATGCAGTTCGCGAGAGGGACATTGGAGGAACGCAGGAGAAGGGGGACGAACAAAAGACCCGGAATTCGAAATATCAAACACAGCCATATGTACATTACCAGTACATAAGGCTACAATGAGCTGTGACGTAAATAACAGAAGTAAGGTGAAATCACACGTTTGGAAAATTTCTGAAGTGTGAGAAGCTTCGTTAAGCTGCACGTTCGGGCAGCTTAACGAAGAATCTGAACAAAATACGTTCCAAATAATAAATGCAATGGAAAAAAAATAGATGAAATACCAATACAAAGTATAAATGAAAATTGAATACAGCGAATAAAAACACAAATAATAAACTGAATACAGTTTATAAATAAATAGCACTCAGAGGAGAAACTCTGTGCAGTATAGGTCGGCAAAAATGAGGCGAAAACTTTTAAAATTTTCAGAAACTGGCGCTAAAAGCGGAGAAAATACGCAAGAAAATGCGGTAGACGACTGTTGGGAATCTCGTACATTCGGAGTTTTCAAGGTGGAGGCTAAATTTTAATTCTAGGAATTTTATTTTCAATTCTAGGAATTTCAAAACTTTTCTACTCAAACTTCGTAAAAAATGATATATTCTAGGATATATGAAAGAGTTTTTTATTAACTCAGTTTACCCTAAACGTATGGAAGAAAGATTGATGCGATGATTTAGGCTTTTCGAGGAGACGGAAAACGAAACCTTAAAAAGAATATCAGCCTAATGAATGGGTCTTCTGACCAATTTTAGTACAGTTTTTCTACAGACTAAATTTAGTTCAGTGTTTATTTTTGCCGCAACGAATTTGTCCATTGTATTCAGTATTCAGATCAATTCACAAAATTCTAAAGAAAATTTCTAATATGGATCTGGTATGGTTCGGTAATTTTGCATTGTAATATAGTCTTGAAAATTGTTGTTAATCTCCAATAATTATATTTTAGGAGCTATTAAATTTATATCATTTTAAACTAAATATAGCATCGCAATGTAGGCATCGTAATGGCAAGACGAAGAAGCATTTTTTTAGATATATTTTATGCATGTCAAAAAACATAAAAATTATTTATGTTATTCAGTACGTTTCGTTACAGTATTTTATGCTCATTAATACAATAAGACTAAGTTCTGAAGGAGATAATATAAATGATCTTCATCTAATTTCCGCACACATTCTATCCCATCATTCAACATTACATCAGTTCAGCCCAATTATCCCATCATTCAACATTACATGGTATATCGACATTACTGCATTTACTCTCTATAATTATTGATTTCTGAGTTTCTGTGTATTATTATAGTCTCAACGCTGTCTACGAAAGCATTACAAGGAAGACAGATGATGAGATTTATATACTTGCAATCTAAAATTCTCTCTAGTAATTTGCGCAGTTATCTTTGACAATTCTTCCCTGGCGCAGTAACCGTTGGTAATTCCCTTTGTCATAATTTTCACAGTAATCTTTGACAGTAATCCCCCTCTACCATTCAAATTCCTAGAATCCGTATAATTTTCACAGTACGTTTGCCATAAACGTAGCTTCAATATTGTTGTCCTATTCAAGTTTTGTTTTGAAGAAATTAGTATGCAGGATGTAAAATTTCTTCGAAATAAACTTTGAAGGTAAAGAAGGGAAGAACGTTACCTTTTCTAAATGCAGTAATTTATTAAACAAGTTTAACAGGTTTGAAACTCCCGATACTGAGGATTAATGAAGAAATTTTGATTGCGTTTACATATTTGGAAACGTTTTATTAAGATACTAATTACTGTCGATAACGATACTCTAGCGAATCGAATAATGCTTTAAACTAAAATGACAAATCAACGTACCTGTGTCTTGTCCGATGTTCAGTCCTTGTTCTCAGTCCCCAGTGATCTGTTTCGAATAAAGTTTTTCATATGTTGATAATGAAGTTAATTCATCGAAAGCACAAACAGAACTGAATTTTTTTTTTACTGTTCAGTGATCTCTCTTAGATTGTTTTGATTACTCTCATTTTCGAAAACATTTTTTGTAAACGTCAACTGAGTTTGTCCACGCCGTGTCCTTCTTCTTTCTTCGCCATTTTTCAGAATCATACCAATCAAAATGTTGATATCACTATTAATGCTGGAAATAATTCTAAAGTAACAATGAATAATAACTTAAAAGGCAACTCATACCTAAGAGGTCATTCATTTCATAAAGTCTCACAGAGTTTGACTTTCTCTGTAAGCATAATCTAGTATTAGGCCCCTAACAGACGTAAAGCGAGTTATCGCTGTGTTAGAAATGAGCTACAGATTCTTGAAAAGGTAGAAATAATCTTTTCATTAAAATCAGACTGAAAAACGCACGTCTTTTGCTTGAACATAAACGCACGTCTTTTGCTTACAGTATCAGCCACCATATGGGACGGTGCAAATTAAAGTAACAGTAAACTTCAGAATTTAAACTAAGCTTAGTAGTTGCAGATTACGCAATTAACATTAATTCTAAATTGGCTCTAACTTCTCATCGTCGTATAAGTGATGGCAGCATTAGTCGGCTTTGCGTTAAAGCCGACTAATTTCAAAACTGTACACTCTTAAAACTGACATCGAAACAATTCGCAGAATGTAAATTATGAAATTTAGATCATAATAATAAGGCTTGAAACATCCTATAGATTGTATTATTGGAATTTTAAAATTGATTATTTTAAATATATAAAAATAACATCTTACTTATTTTCCAAGATATATTTTGGATTCTATTTTAAATTGCTTTACAAGTCGCTGACATCCACTGCTTGAAAACAAAGAATAATTAAATTAAACGTTTTGATATTTTCCAATGTTTTCAAATACCGAGCTAGTATTTTTCTGTGTTAACAGTTCGTATAAACTTATGAAAGAACGTATCAGAATAGAGAAAAAAGATTGGAACCTTTTTTTGTAATTCCAATCACTAAGAAATTTTATAGGTGACGATATCTGGATTTGCTCCTGATATTTTCATCCTTCAGATACTTACAATTTACATCTCAAATGTAAATAGTATAGTGAATATAAATAAAAATTGGATGTGTAAATCATATGACTTCCTTGTACGGAATATTAAATTATACGCATTTTTTACCGCATTGCAATTAAACTTATTTCCTCGAATTTCATCAGAGGTAGATTTCTCATTCAATTAATTCAGTTCTCATTTCCCGGCAAGGCAAAAATACATAAAACCTGAAAATATCTTCATTAAAAATTGAATGATATAGAAAAATATAAAACACCAAATACAGTTAAAACAATTTAAAAAAAAATTAAATAAAATCTGAAAGGTTTAAGATTTTAAATTACGTCCAAAGCGACTTTTTTTAACGTTTTATATGTTACCTTTATTAAATACCGTGTTCTACGTACTCAAACCGTAAAATTCAGTTCAACAGCAACATCGCAAAATGTTTTAAAATGAGCATATCTTTAGAATTTCCGATACTAAGTCTCACGCGCTGGAGATAAAAATGTTTTTGCTGTACAACTTTGCTATTGGCTCGCTTTGATATCCTTGAGTTTGTAAATAAAAAATTCGTTAAAGTTTTACAAAATATGAAATCGATAATGAAGCAAATTTTAAATTTCAAATTAGGGCTTCCATTCTACAGAAGATTACGCTATTCAAATTTTGATGGCTCTAAGTACCGTCGTTTTATCACAATGCGAGAAACATAAATACATTCATGCAGATTGTTCATTATTTAATTTCTTTAAATACAATACAGGGCTCTAATATTTGGTGGCAACAAATTGAAAAGTGATTCGACGTTTATAGTTTTTAAAGCAAAATGCCAAAACGAAATTAATAGTCCTTCAGGGCAAATTACCCCTTTGGACTAAAAATAATTTTTGCAGTTAAAAGTGAAGTTTCTACGTAAAAGCAAGCAATTCGGCCAGCAGGCAAGAACACAGATTTTCCGGGCACAAAACTAAAAGTTTCCTTTTGGTCCAACTTGTCAAAAAGACACTAAAGGTGCAGAAACTGACTTAATTCACTATCCTGCTAAGTTTCAAATGTAAACAAATATGGCTGCTGTGGTAAAAAAAAAAATCGTCTTAGCCGAATTTTAACAACTTTTAAATTGTTGATAATTCTACAGCTATTGCAGGAAGATTAATTAAAGGCATAAAAACTTTAACCAGAAGATAAGAACAACATAATTCAATCATATGTAAAGCAAAAACTGCACAATTTGCCAACATATAAGCATAAAAAAAACCGAGCTCACTGAGCCGAGTAACAGAGTGGGCATATATATATATATTTATACACTTTTAGTACGGTCAATTACAACCAAAATGGGAGATGCACAACTACATTTCAACATTCTGGGGCTACTCATTTTTTAGTTATGCGAAATACATACGTGCGTTATGCGAAATACATACGTGCATTATACATACATACGTGCGTACTTAAGTACAGACGCCACGAAGACAATCTCTTCTGAATCCATTTTAAATCAGTTTTATAATTCGGTTTGGGAAAAATAGTCCTTTATTCTGTCCTTACGTACAGATGTCATGGAAAAGCCTCTTAAATTGCATTCGAGAGAGGTCGAAATGGATATTTTCTTTGAAATATGATACCCGTAATTTTTTGTGATTACTTTACTTCGTGCAAAGAAGTACAGATGGCAAAGCTTAATACTGTGTAAACATGAACACTGATCAGCTGATTGCTTTCATCGCTCACATACTTTTTTTTCTCGTGGTCTTTTCTAATGTAAAATTTTGTGTGTTTCCCATTTTAATGGACACTTCATAAATTATAATTTTATTTGCACAGATAAATTTACTTGATTGTATCTGCTGGCTTGGAAGCAATAAGAAAATAAAGAGAATCCGCAGAATATTCAGGAAATCAGCAAATTTTCTGAAATAACCTTCAAAATTAATTTTTCTATAACTACCGTTTTACATTTATGTGAGCAGGCTTAAATTACGTAATATTTATTTGAATTCAAAATTCTGTGAATGGCGATTTGAGATAAACTATGTCAAACATTCTTTTGGGCTTATAGTAGACATGATTTTTAAAAATATAGGGTCTGATTTGTACGACCAATCTAAAGCAGATCTTTCACATAACTGTACCGTTTAACTCTCATGTATACCTTTTGACCCATTATTATCGACTAACTTCCATCTTGTTTACACATGTGCTGTACGTGATTGTTTCGCTGTGATGCGAAGGATGCAAGATTGAAACCAGTTGACATCAGATAAAGCAGAGTATGCAAAGAAATTTTCTCATAAAAATATCATGGAAATTAGAATCAAAATCCATTTTTACTCCCTTTTTTTTTCTTCTATCGAAAGATGCTGTTTTGACATTAGTTAATATTTTTCTGCGTTTAAATTCATAATTATCTGCTGTTATATTCAAAAGAAAGGGTCAAAAATGCTCATTAAATCTCCACCGAAATTTCATTTGAATTTCATCTTTGGTTTAAAAATAATTAGATCAACTATGTGTCGTATTTAGTTTAAGCGTGACTGTCACCAAATACATATTCTATTCATTGATAAAATTCACATTATCAGTCTACAGTTTTACACTTTATATGATTCGATATACGTGTTTTATCAAGAGTTAAGTTCGTGGTTAATTTCGCATAGGCCCACCAGTGGTCGAACGGTAAAAGCCACTGAACACTGATAATTCGGTCCGGGGTTCGAGTTCCGACGAACGGCCTGGCTGGCTGGGTATTTTCGTGGACTATCCTTGTGTAGCGTGGATACGAGCCAGTTTCCCTTAAAAAATCTTATACAGGGCATTCTCCCTTCACGTATAGTAGGAGCACGTTTAGACTAAGATTCAAATCTTGTTGTATGCACTGGCATGATGATCTATTTTTTATTATTTCTTTCATACTAAATCATTGATACTAAAAAGTAAGGATTGCTTTGTTCTCATTTCCTTTTGGAAAAAAAATTATATTATTGCTACAAGAAATATTGTAAACTGCGAACGTTTTCATTTCAACAAATTTCGACTTTAGTTTTCCATTTCCCATATAGACGCACTAGTTTGAGTTGGAGATTCCGAATTTGTTATATAGTATGATGCGAAAGATCTCTATCTCTTAAGTAAGAGACACGAACTGTTTTGTCATATTACAACAGATTGAGTATTTGAAGTGATTAATGAAAGTATTCAAATTCTGTCCATCTAAAGCAGGAGTTCCCAACGGAGTCGGTATTGACAACCTAGGGGTCGATGAAATTTTAGAAGCCGTTGATGATGATCAAAAGATCGACTGAGCGTCGATAGCCGAATATGCTTTATCGACATAATGAAGATTACAAAAAATTATGAATAAAATTGATAGTTAATTCTTTATTGATTGATGTAGCAAGTATTGGGTGTGCTGCGTTAAACATGAGGCCGATTATTATCGGCCAGGAGGGTTGCAGTTCACTCGTATATTGCATTATACCATTTAGTAAGGAAGAAATCATATAAAATAAATATAATTGGAAAATACAAGAAATTGTATTTTAAAAATCAATAATAATTTTTTTTATGCTGTAAGTGCGGTATTAAAAAATAAAACACAATAAAAAATAGAAGAAAGCCAAACTAGAATGGAAAATAAAAAAGAGGTTGAATGAGGTGATTTAATCATTAGAGCTAGCAATTTTAGGCCATATATTAAAAAATTGCTTCAGCATTTCACGTGCAGCGATTACATTAACTGAAATCGAATTTTGGGCAATTAGAGTCAGTTTAGTGATTTTGTTTCTGAAAACTTGTTTTTATTTGTAAAATGAATAATAATAATACAAAAAATGCTTAAAAATAAATGTAATAAACCATTTTTCAAAGCTTTTGTTCATATTCTTATTCTAATTGTTATCTTTGGTTTATTTATATGCAGTTATTTGTGTTATGATTTGTTATATTGTATACTGCATGTTACAAAGAAAAATGTAAGGGCGTTGAGGAAGAAAACTATTCCTTTAAGAGGCGTCGATGCAAGAAAAAAAATTGAGGATCTCTGATCTAAAAGAAAGGATCATTTAAGCATAATTAACTGCAGATATTCATGCTAAGGATGTATGAACTAAACTGAAAATCCTGTTTATACTTATTCTCTATTGATGGCGAACAAATAGAACTATAATGCTTTTCCACTTGTCTTTTCATTATTAATGCTTATTGATAAAAATATTTTAGGCATATTACTTTAAGTTATTTACAATGTAAATCAACACCAAAAAGTATAATTTTTTTCTCATACCTGCATTTCAATCTGCTTGATTTGAATACGGTCATTTGTAAGCAATTTTCGCAATAGTTTCATCACATACGTATATTAACCCAGAATTTTCTATGTATTTGCAATGATTTTAAATTTTAAAATGGCTGTACGGCTTAGTTTTCTGTCATAACCTAAATGTTGCCATTTCATTTTTCCTGCAGTATGTTATAGCATTCAATAAGAAAATGTGTCTTTTTTAATGCGTATTCTGCAGTGATGTTAGAATTTATTTTCTATTTATATTTTAATCTCTTTTTAGCAAAGAAATAATAAGTTTGTAATTGAAGAAGAAATCTAGGTAGTACATTACCAAATGTTTGAATACTTTTTGCGCAAAAAAAGAGAAAAAAAGCGCCGTGAATAATATTTGAACTTCTGAACTCAAACGGGCGTTGGTATCCAATGTTGAATCGAAATTTTAAGCCTTTTGTTTCACTTAATTGTGCCCGCTGAAAGAAATGTGCATTTTGTTTCTCTTACTGAAACCTGTAATGCTTTAATCCGCTTATATTTATTTAAGATTTTCTAGAAAAACATTCTCTGGAGGCCATAATCCCAAAGTGAGCGGATGTTTCACAATTGACTGAAAAATCTTTAAATCATAAATAGATTAATGTTTAGGAAAAATAAAATTTTCAAAAAATTAATTTCACAGTTATCATTATAAAATGGTCAGTTTGCTTTCAATAAAATTTAATAACATTAAACATATAAAACTAACTGTGGTCTGACACTCAAATTGCATGCTGGTCGAATGCCCAATCTGAGAACAACTGATGTTCTTTATAAAATGAAAACATTTTGTTAACAGAATAAAAAATATTTTAAATAAAGTTTAAATTTCGCTCACTAAATGTTTATTAAAATATACACAAACAATAATAACAATATTGCAATGGAAACATTTTAATTTACATTTAGTTTCTACCTGAAATCTAAATCTTGGTACATGTGAGACATTTTGTTGGTTGCACTTCGTAATTCAAATATATTGATTGACAGCTGAATATTTCATTCTTAGATTGACATTTCTATAATTAATTCTAACATCTTTGATATATCATTAAATAACTTAAATACTAAAGACAAACAAATTATGAAGAGTTTCTAAGCTTTCAGAGAAAATTTACCAAGTGAGATAAAACTTGAAAGTAATTAATAACAATTTAGTCTTCTTCTTTGATTTCTTAAATTTTCTTCGAAGAATAAATAAAAATACAGATTTTTATATCTCAATTATTATAAACATCTTTATTTCTTACCACAGTTTGACACTTAATGGCATTTCGATTGTGATAAGATTTGTATCCTTAGAGAGAAATTACCTTCATCACGGGTTGTTGATGCTTATAGGTCAATCGGGTTCTTTTCTAATTAGTTTTTTAGCTGCAAACTAAACATATTCACGTATAAATATATTACCAAACAAAGCGATTATTCTTAACTCAAAAATTCGTAACTCAGCTTATTTATTTTTTAACAAATGTAATAAAGGTTAATAAAATGTTTAATAAATCCTTGAATAAGATTTATGTCATAATGTAAACTTATTACCTTTATTTATAGGTTTCCTGATGCGTTTTTCATGTTTGTCTTTAATGAAAGTGGAGATAATATGAACTCGAACAGCAAACAACTATAAAGTCTGGAAATCTTTGCAACACCGCACTTACAGCAATTATATAAAGGAATGTCTTTGCAAGGAGCATAAAATTGCTTTGGGGGGACACCTGTTTGAGACCACTGCCTTAAAACGTGTTTTGTTTACCTTTAGAAATCATGAATTGGCCGACTTCTAACAGGTAAACTATTGAACATCTGCAGTTAAAAGTAAAAAAAAAATATTTTTAGCAATGAAATTCTGAATTTCGACAAAAATTTTCCGGATTGTGGTGGTTAAAATGTCAAAAGGAAAACCACCAGTTGGGAGCGGCAGAGAAAGCTCTCTTTTATTTGAATTGGAAATCTACGTAGTTTCTTTTTTCAGGGAAGCCACTTACTGAAAAAAAAAGGAAAATGTATTAAAGTAAAGTTAATGTGAAATAAAATTTTAGTTCTACGAAACACATTTCTGAGAATGGAACTTTTAATTCTCGTGCGTGTGTTAAAAGCCCTAGATTACTACCTAGAATATCAAGATAAATACTGAAAAGTTTAAAAGCATTTTCGTCCCAAGAAAAAAAAAATACCGAAGTTAATATTAATAAGTTTGACAACAACATTCCTTGGTTCTACCAATTTCGACATATATCAATAGTTCCAAGAAAACCGTGCTTACGGATACGTGCTTAGCTCGACGGATGAGATTATATTATTTCCAGCTTTACGCGAATGATTAATCAGTAAACTTGATCGCCCTCGTTTTTTTGTTGTTTTTATTTTTGTTTTTTACTTGATACAGGATTTTTTTTATCTTTAATCACGAAATGTTATTAAACTAGGTAAAATAAGATATTTATTGCTTTGAAGAAATAATAGAGTTGTAATATTGCGTTGACTAAACTGCGTAGATGTCGATATTCATGACATCGAATTTTTTAATAAAGTTTTAAATGGCTATTAATTTTAAACGACAGTTTTATATTTAAAGGAAAGTATGTTTTATTAAAATTTAAAGTTATTGGCAGTAATAGTATGAAATAAATATGGGCAAAATCGTTGTTTTACGGGATCGGATCAGAATCGTTCGCTCACTGAAATGAATCGGTGACTCACCTCTCACTAATAATAACATTGAAAAAAAGATCCGGAGGTGAATCAAGAGTGGTCAGCAGTGATGCAGCGAAAAGTGGAAAGAATCGAACCAGCAATGGAATCGAGATCAGTTAGCGGGTTTGGAGCGAATAGCGAAAAGAACTGAACGAGTCGTGAGATCGGAACCTTCTGCTGAATCAAACGCTGATTTTCTGCTTTGATTACTTTCACCTACAGTTTTGAGATCCCCTAAAGCCTTCTTCCTACACAGAACTAATAATGGAATTCCAGAATAATTTTTTTTTCAAAAAGTTGCGAAATTATATAAATTAAACTCACTTTTAACATGATAAACATTCTTTTTTTCCCCTAAACTAGGAATCGAACTTTCCTGGCAAACTTCCAGCAAGAGTTCCGCTCTCTTTTTCGCTAATCAGATGTTCGCTCGCTCTGTAAAATGAATCAGTCCGTGAACAAAAAGCAGATCTCAATTCTTGGTACGCTTTCTAGCAACGACTGTCCGTGAACTGTAAAAGAACTACAACTCCGTTTTCTGGAATCAATTGTTCATTCACTCACTAAAGTGAATCGTTTCTTTGAATCAGTTTCGAAACAGATCGTTCAACTGTAATATGAACGAAAAGGGAAAGTACTGTAACTTAAAGTACACTGATTTGCATTTATTATCGAGTGCAACAGAGACAAGGATGTACTTGCGTTTATATGTACTTGTATAATAAAGATTACTAATATTTATATTAATGTATAAATCAGAAGTAAAAATATACATGCTTCTGTGTCGCCACATGCTTTGTATCCCATACAGCTATTAACAACAGAAATCGATGCACCGAAAGTGAATAGCGTTTTGACTAGAAATCGATATTTCCGATAAGTATCATAAAACTACGGGATGGCAGTTTCTCGCAGAGTTTAACATTTCGCATTTCGTAATGATTGATTGAAAACGGAACGTTCCTCTAAATTGTTCTGTGATAATTAGAATTATCTTCGAAAGCATTTAATTCACTGAATGTGCTAAATAGTTCAGAGTTATCTGTTATCTTTTATAGTAAATGTATCTGATCATCAGCAGAGTCCCCCCCCCCTCTCGCCTGTTTGATTTGATTCTTTTTTAAAACTAAAATACTCCATAGTAGTTCATAATACATTTAAAATGACTGTAACAACAAGCAGTTTCTGAAACTTTCTGTTATGAGCCTTTTTTCCTCAAGCTTTCAATGCTTTTTTTCAATGCGAAATGCTTTTTTTCCTCAAGCTCAACCAACAAGCTTTCAATCTTGATTGTTCCCACTCAAGTGCATGTGAGTATCTGAAATAAGCATTTAAACAGATGGATAACACAGAGGCGTAGCTAGGGTTTTCAGTGCCCTTGGACGACTGAAAATTTCCCACCCCCTTCTGTTTCTTAAGAATGTAAAACATTTAATTCTAAAATTTCGTAACAGCAATTTGGCGCCCCCTGGAAGCTGCGCCCGGGGACAAATGTTCCCCTGCCTCTTTGTAGCTACGCCACTGGGAGGACATGTAAAATTAAAGGAAAATGTGCAGTCTTAAAACTTACAATTAAACATCTCGAGAAGAATTTACCATTTAATATTTCAAAAAATTAAAATACTATTAAAAATTAAATATTTTTAAACGTTATCAAAATGAAAAAAAGTACGATTTACGACGAGTACAGTATTTCGCAAACAATGAGCTGAATGGTATTCCTGGTTGTCCATGCATATATGGTCTCTTATTATCGTGGAGGTACAGCGCATCCTAGCGATTAGCCAATACTGGCTCCTCCTGTTGCAAAGCATCCGTTACAATCGTTGCGAGTACAGTAATGGTGTGGTTTGGTGTTAGTAGCTCGTAATGAACCACTTGACTACCAAACACATCAAACACAGAACATGATCTTGCCTGGTTGAAAAGGTGGTCTTGAGGTGGGAAGTACAGGATCACATTTGAAAACGAATGTTTGGTACTCTTGGGATTGTCATATTGGGCCCACATTTTTGTTACTCGTGAGCACTTACCAACGAGTGGGTGCGTTGCAATGCCGAAACAGCAACGACAAACTAGCTGTAGGATTTGAAATCGTCAGCCTTCATGGATTCGTCTTCCTTGATCTGCGTGATCCCGCTTTGATAGATGAGAACCTATATTTCTTTCCGAGATGTGTTTGGGGAGAACTTATGACCAGCACAGATGTATAAAATTCTTTTGATTTTAAGGAGATAGGAACAAATTCCTTTTTCTCAAGAACAGAGGGGGAGAGTATCAATATTAGGTGCTCGTGAAATGGATAAACCTTTCTATAAAATCTATATAAGCTTAATTCATCTAATTTTACATTGATGAGTATATTTTCTTTTATAGATGGAATGTAATTTTAGCTGCTTTAAAGATAATGAGTGTGCATTTTAATTTTAAAAGAGATGGTATGAAGTATCACTTAAACTTTTAAGTATCCAAATAAAATTTTGTATCTGAAAACCATTGTATCTCTAAGCTCGAAAACCATTTTTATAAATTTTCTATCTCATTCAGAGAATAATTTTGATTCGAAGTATATGATATTGATAAATAAATAAGTTAATAAAGATACACGCTCCTTTCAAAAGCGCTCTGTACAATGTATTCTTAAGGTCTTATGTATTCTAGTTATAACTAGTGCGCGCCGAATGTTGCTTCGTGAGGTTATATTTTCCAAAAATAATAATATTCTTTATTTCAGTTACAGGCAGGCTGTTTCAGAAGATTTTAAAACATGTACAAATAAATAAATAAGCAAGTAAACAAATTTAGGGAAGTAACGATTGCCAATGCGACTAGGCCTGTGCAATAAAACAAAGCAAATCCTCTCACCCCTTTCTCGCCACTACTGCATTCGAAAGAACATTTCAAATTGACCACTTTTCATTCGGATCGATGAGGGTTTTCCTTGGCAAAGCATTCCCAAACCACGCAGAACGGATGAGAATGAGAAAATACTTTTAAACGCGAAATCGCTTTAAACTCGGAGGAATTTTGGTAGCTGCAGCTTAAATTAATCACGCAGTCTCGATTTTTCCCACGGAATAATTTTTTTTTCGACCGCCTCCTAATTTTTTTTCAACCCTCCAAATCGATTACGAATTTATTTTAATGCGTTCATAAAAGTAGCCATTATACTTAAAAGCTATATTATATCGATCTGGTAATTTCCACCGCAAATACTAGCTTTTGATTGGATGGCGATAAAAAAAGATATCGGATAAATAATTTTATTGGCCATGGATTCTGGGACTCATTTTTTAAAATTTATTTTTTATTTTTTTTTATTTTTTTATTTCTGATAACATATTATTGGAATAACGAGTGGTAACATGTTCTTCCTTTAAGGTGGTAAAAGTTTTAATTGTCAAAAATGTGCTGCAAAAATTAAATTATTGCACCAGATAAAGAAATTTTGACTTCTTGCTAGGCTACCCACAAACGATTATGCTGTTGAAATGTAAGAGATGGAATCTTATTAATTTACATCACGATGATGTAAATATTAATAAGGATTATCAGTTAGGTATATTATAAATTATTTTAGTTAGATACGTTAGTAAAAAATAAATATTATCAGGAAGGATATCTAATGTTCTCAAATCTCTCAGTTAACACCATAAATTAATATATATATTAACTGATAAGAAATGGAAATATTATTATGATTTCGAAAGTAAATGAGAAGTATTATCTTTCATGGTTTAGAAAAACCAAATGTTTTGACTTGAATGATTTTCCTTTAATATACACTATAAGGTATTTTCTCCCTCCTTCCAGCATGTCTTCGTGGTGTAACGGTAGCACGCTCGGCGCTTATTCGAGAAGTCTAAATACGAGTCCCGGCGAGGCATTGCTCATTTTTCATGTCTCCAGCATAGAAAAGAAAACCTAATGACTCCTCAGTCTCTCCGAGACTCGAACCTAAAGCTGTCAAATACGGGCTGAGTGTGCTACAGTTACATCACGAAGGCATGCAGGAAGGATGGAGAAAATACGTTATGTACTCACCCTTTTAAAGGGCAACTGGAGATTAGGGGATCCGCTTGCCTAATCCTGGTGGTGATGAATTATTGTCCATCACCTCTTAGTTCGGGCGCCACTTGTAACGTTTTTATATATATATATTATATATGTCTTGTATATATATATATATATATATATATATATATAATTTTTTGAAGTGAAGAAATTGAAGAAATACGCATCGCCCTCGCCAGGACTCGAACCTGGACCTCTCGAATACGCGCCATATGCTACCGTTGCACCACGAAGGCATCTGAAAGGAGTGAAAAAAGGAAGGAGGAAATACCTTATAAAAATACATCTCTGGGTGAAGAAAATACCTTATAACACTTTTCGTACTGGAAGGATTTAGCTGTTTATGTATTTCAGTGACAAAAATTTTAATTTTTACTTTGAAGTATCTTTTTTTCCAAGATTTCATTATATGAAAATACAGTAGTGTGAAATTGAAATGAAATTATTCTATTTTCTACTTTGTTGCTGCATTGCTTTTACTTCACTCCCCTAATACTGTATTCCCCAACTGATGTATGCATAACATATTTTATCTGCAAGCATATATAAAAGATAGGTTTTAATCTAAAAATAATATTCAAACTAGATTAAGCTATGGCAAAATCTTTTTAGTTTTCAACATCTTTTGATCCGTAGTCCATCTCAGCTTTTTCTATACACAAGAAAAATTAATTTTTTATTTATATTTAATCAGCTTTTTAAAGTAATAGCTACTGAGCAATGAGATGTTTTCGTGCGATCCAATATTTGAGAAAGAAGAAAATTGTTTTTTTTTTTTAGAAGAAAATTTTTTTTTTTTTTTTTTTTTAAACTTGTATGTATGCATTACTTATATATAAAAATGCTATTGTAAGTACGGAAGTGCATGTTTGATTCATATTTTAATAGCTTTTGGTAGCGCACATCAAACACTTCTAAACTTTAATATTTCTTTTAAAAATAATTTATTTGTAATAACTATTAACTTTTTAATAATATTTTACAAAGAAACCAAACTCATTTTTCTTCAATAGCGGGCATTCGCCTATAACGGCATTGGTCGTTCCTAAGAACAGGAGTAGTGACCATTTTACTGTAGAGGCATCTAATAGGCTGCCACCGTTACCTCCTGTGAAGGGATAGACAATTTTACATCTATACTTTCTCCGGGATTCGAACCTTGGCCCTTTGGTATCGCAGTCAGGCTCCCCTAACCACTATACCGTCTGGGCGGCTCCAAATTCATTAAATTATTAGCTCTTAAGACAAAATATTCTTCCTTCATAAGTTAAAAGGGTGTTAAAAAGTTCAAAGGTTAATGGATTGAATTCTGTAAAACATAATGATTTTTCATTTTTGAGCAATCAAATGTCGAGTATCAGTACTTCAGTTGCATTAATCATTCAGTTATGTCTAAATTAATTATACGCTAAGTTTCAAGTGATTTAAGTCCTCATAAAATTATAAAGATACGCATCTCGCTAAAAACACAAATGCTAAATAATTAAAAATTTGCATAACTGAGCTCTTTTGATTTAAGCTATCAAAGCTTTAGAGTTAGAAATAATGATCGAAGCAAAGGTTGGTAATCTGACTAATGTAATAAGTTTGGAGTGTGAATAAACGCCCATTTCGATATTTTTCATGAAGAGTACTTGTTTCTCTTCAAATTATGTTGAATGGTGTTAGTAAATCCTTCATATCGGGCGGATGCTATTGCAGCAGGAAACAAAGAGCAAATTGTCAAAGGTTTTGCTGGATCTAAAATGGAAGAGCTTTTGGGTTCTATTCTTGCTTGAGGTAAATCTGTATGGAATTCTTCTAGAACGAAAATAATTCATGTTTAGAGATTTCTAAAACATATCAATGAGTAAGAAAATTTGCTTTGAGACTCGTTGTGGATCCCATATAATTCTGGTAAAAAAAAGTAAAATAAATGCAAAATTAAAATTAAACGCTGTAAAAGTAAATGATTAGTAGATCTTGTTACTGAGTGTTAAATCATATTTATTTTAAATCGAAAGATTTAATTACATTAACATAAAGTAAATTAAAAAAAATTTTTAGGATTGTGAGGCTGCTATCACAGATCCATTTGTTTCCGACAAGCAACTGCTTCGAGTAAATTTCTGCCTGCTTTATCACTGAAAGAAAGACCCACGATTTTTTCCTCCTTTCGTAAAATATTGTAAGTTGTTCGTTTTCAACAATCAGTCAGCTTTCCCATCATCAACCATTATTTGTAATGGAGAACTAGTTTCCCCTTTACATGGTAATCTCAAAGTGATTCATAGTGATTAGCTGTTTTATATCAGGTGGCAAAACAGAAAAAGTGTACTAAACGGTTGGTCTTCCAAAATGTTTTGAATGTGTGATACGTTCTTTAGAGAAAAAAAAATAAGAAAGTTGATGTCTACATCTTTCAGACAATCTATAATCCATGACGGGCTGTGGACCATAAGACAGTGTAATTGTTTTTCATTTCTAATTTTTATATTGCAAGGGTTAATTTTAGGCTTGAGCACTCAAACATTTGGTAAAATCTTCAACCTTTCATACAGTAGGCTCAGGACGAAATTGGGATTTTTCTGATCTTGGCTAACTTTGCGTCGGAGCTTCCCACACATTTCTTAAAGTGAGTTACAGAAACACTCAAAAAACTTCAGGAAAAGTTCATCCGTAGTCCACTTCGAAGAGCATCATCGACAGGGTAACTTTAGAGGCGAGTAGGAAAATAAAAAAAAGCCGTAGATAGTGACTCGTTAGTCATACTGCTCCCATTTATACGCTTGATCCGTGGACTTTATGTAATTTTTTACAAAGCCCATGACTAGTTGTTCATGACGTCATTTCTTAACTCCGCGGCAAATGAGAATGAAAATAAATACCCAACGAGGTTTAACACTAAATACTATTCCATATAAAATCGCTATTTACATAACGTCGTAATTATCGTAACACTAGATCGTTTGTTGTTGTAAAATGTTTTATTATAAGGCAAAATTAATACTACCTTTTCACACAAGGTGCCAGTAATATGTTATCAATAAGGATCATAAATGACCAACATTTATAAGGCCAATATTTACGGTTATAAGATAAAATTAATAATAAAATTACCCCTTCGCGCAAAGGGGTACAGTAATGTTTCATCAATGAGGATCATAAGTGACCAATATTTTAAGGTTACATGACCGATAGTTATAGTTATATGATATAATAAGCTTATAGAACGGTTTCTGGACTTAAAAACCGTAGACACAAAAGAGTTTTAAATGAAACATAATTTTCAGATTCGAATTAGATTACTATTAGATTCGGGTAAATTATTTAAAAACTTAACAAAATTTGTGCGTTTTATGCAATTCAACAATAATGATTTCAAATATAGAAAAATTGCTTGCGATTCTTTTCCTTACGAGTTAAACGACGATTTAATTACTAATTCGTTTACATGTAACCTAAGGCATTTGCATAAATTTATTAATTATCTCAAGATTAGAAAATAATTTTGAAAGCATCTTCTTACTTAATTTCAGATGCAGTCTTTTCAGGATCCTAAGTTCGTCTCAATATTCCGAGTGGTACATAAAGCGGCGAAAATACGCTAATGAAAATTCATTTTTAAATTCCGCTGTGTTGAACATTGTTATACGATATTCTGTTTTAAAATAAGAAAACACTTCGTTCCAATTCCGTTGAAACTTTAGAAGTGAAAAATTAAGTAAACATGATCGCCTTTTCGTTTAAATCGAAACTACCATTCTTCTAAGCTTCTATGAAACATTACAGTAAACTTCCAAACATTCTCATTTTTCTCATCATTAGAGCCTTTATGAGCTCCGATATTGACTTTAACAAAATTAGGAGAAGATGGGGGTAGGGCGGAAATGGAGTTTGGCTATCCGCCAGTATTTTTATTTTAATTTTTTTTTCTTTCCTTTGCAGCGGTTTTCTTGGCGGTGAAGGAAGATAAATTTAAATTTTAGCCTGAACAGTCTTCGGCAGAATGATTCTAAGAGCGCTAAAAAGAAAACTGCTCTAAGATGTTATTCATGTTACACTTCTGATGCGCAATTCAAAAATGATCGTGGACTCTTGACACTCTTTGCGGAATTTTGACACAAAATACCTCAGAAATGTGCATGAAGTAATGGAGGACAGAACTGAAGAAGGAGAGCAAAGAAGGAAAATTGAAAAAAAGAACTGAGATGCACAAGAAATGAAGGAGACCTGAATTGTAAAAGGAACAAAAATTATATTCTCCTTTCGCTTTGTACATTTTTTATGATATTTTGGAATTTATTTCAGTCTATCATTGCGCATCTGTATAGTAGACGAACTGACGAAAGCATTTACAGCCAGAAAAAATATTTAAGAATACACAGCTCTAAAGGTTTAAAAAAAATATGAAATTTTTTTCGCTTTCTTAAGATTTAATAAGTACAGAAGGTCCTGGTGAAAGTATTTTTTGAAACTGGAATAGCTGGAAATATTGCTCTGAAAATATGCAAGTAATATTATTTAATATACTGAAGATTCGAAGCAAACTGCTGTAAAATTTTATTCCACAAAAGAGGAAATTGTGAACTTTAAGGTGCCAGTCATCCGAAAAGTTCGAAAAATGTTTGATGATAAATACAAATGAAGTAGTACAAAAAAAAAATCTGAAAGATTTCAGATTTTAAATTACGTCCAAAGGCGCGTTTTTTTAACGTTTCGTGTGCTACCTTTTTTTATTAAATATCATGTACTACGTACTCAAACCATAAAATTCAGTTCAAAATCAATATCGCAAAATCATTTTAAAATGAACATATCTTTAGAATTTCCGTAAGTCTCGTGCGCTGGAGATAAAAATGTTTTTCTTTTTCTGTACAGTGTTGCCATTGCTCGCTTTGAAATCATTTAGTTTGTTAATCAGAAATTCGTTGAAATGTTACAAAACATAAAATCGATAATAAAGCAAATTTCAAATTCAAAATTAGGGCTTCCAGATGCCCATATTCGCAGTAGGATTACGTCATTCAAAATTCGATGGCTCTAGGTTTTATCACAATGCGAGAAACATGCATACATTTATGCAGATTTTTCATTTTTTAAAATTTAATGCAGAGCGATAACATTTAGTGGCAACAATTTAAAAAGTGAAACGGGAATTCAGAGTGATTCAACGCAAAATCGCAAAACGAAAGTAATAGTCCTTCGGGACTAAATCCCTTTGGACTAAAAACAAAGAAAATTTTATTGATTCACATACGCACCGTTTTGTTCTATGAAGTTTTGTTATTTCTCCGACAGCTGAAAAATTCCATTTCTGAAAAAGAAGCATTTGGTTTATTCGTAAAGAAGTTACAAATGTACTCCAGCACATTCAGAAAATTTTGAAGTGACCCAAAGTAGTGAAAATCAGAGGAGGCAAGGTCTGGTGAACATGGGAGGGGTAAAGAGCATCTCACCCGTACTCAAGAAGTCTTTGTTAATAATATTGGCCATTTCTGGACTCTTTGCTTCGATTTCTGCTATTAAAACTGCCATATTGGTTCAGTATTGTTTCCGAATTTATTATTTGACAATAATTTGGTGACAATAATTCAATTCTTTTATAGTTCCATCGTGCACAAAGCATCACTTTTTTGGGGATGTAGCCCTCTTCTCGATATTTCATTTGGCTTACCGCGTGATTTTTCTTTGAAATAAAATTGTTTAGGATCCATATCTCACTCTTACTAATGTGTTGTTTAAAAAAGGAGAAAAGGAGCTCTTTTATTTCTTTTCAGCAAAAAATCATAATAACGCTTTATCATCATTTGTTATTAAAGTTTCGTCTAGAATTTCCTCAAATAAATCTTTTTTTTTTCTTTTTCATTTTTATTGTTATGCACATTTACTTGTGTTACGTAACATTAATATATACATTTTAATAATTACCAAACGACATTTTTCTTGTAAGTGTATTAAGAAGTGAGTTTAAGTAAAAGCTTAAGTAAAACGGATGGGAAATAGAAAGCTTCAAGAGAAAAGCAGAGAAACATATCTAAAGGATGAATCCGAGAGTCATATAACGAGGAAATAGATCCGAAATCAAACAGGAGATTACGAATTTCTAAGATATGTTTTCACGTTTCTATCTTTCACAAAGGACAACTCGGTGTTTCTCAGTGCTTGAAACCCCTTTTGTTAAAATTAATATCCCGTATGTATTCGAAGTTTTGCTTCTAATTTATTACCTTTTTTAAGCCAGTTGTTTTGTTTCGTGATGAAACAGAATATCGATTTTTCACTTCACCGTCAACTGTTCAATTAGCGTAAAAATTAAATAGCATTCAGAAAATTTTAATCGGCGTAAATTTATTTACCTTCCTCATTAATTCATTAAGTTAATTAACTTCGTTGCTATTATGTCATACCTTATTTGGCGTCTATTAAATGTGTTAAGTATTTTTCAACATCGGAAGTTGTAACTAATTTGCATGGTAGTTAAAGTATTAAGAGTCTTAGCTTTTACCATTTATAAGAATCTGCTTTTTATTATTCACATGAAACTGATATAAAATGAAATAAAAAATAAACAGTTAAGTAATAATAAATTATTAAAAAATCTCAAATAAGGGACACATTCATTCTTTTGCTTACCTTATGAAATCATTTTCTTTATGGCGTTTAGGCTCGAATGCATTACATAAATTATATAAAACGAATGAAAGAATTAACTGATTCTACATCACTCCACAAAAGAATAAGTTGAATGTTTTGTTTAAATATACACCAATCTGCTATCTACTAAATTACGTTTTAGTTTTGATGCTATTTCTCATGCATTTTAAATAGGACACAGCACAAACGTATGTCTGAAATGTACGAATTAGAGTAAGCTCATACGAACGCATGCAAGGTGAGTTACGCTGAATGACCTTGAAAATAATAATAAAAGTTTCATAAATAAAAATATATTTTTTTGAAGATTTTGCAATTAAGAGAATTAAATTTTTTCCGAAGTAAAGAATAAAATGAAGATGAAGAGAATTTTGCATGCACATTGTATTTATATTTTTATATCTTTATAGGAATAAGATCCTGATTTTCATTGTCTGTTTTCCTTTATCTCTGGGAATAGAGCATTAGTGGAACTTACAAAATTAATTTTATTGTTCTGGCCACGTGTGTAAAATAATTATATTCAATGACTTCACGTTTAATTTCTTTTTGTTTAAAAACTGATTTAAATCATCAACTTTTCTCTAACATAACTGTTTTCTAATTTATGTGTTGGTAATAAATGATCCTATCAATATAGATTTAGGGTAATATTTGGCCAGTTAATTACAGTTCTCATCCGATCTGTAACCTATATTTTTAACAATAAATTTAGTTAACTAACTTATAAGGTATTTCTCCCGTCTTCTTCGCATGCCTTCGTGGCGTAGTGGTCAGCACGCTCGGAGCGCAACCGAGAGGTCCGTAGTTCGATTCCCGGCGAAGGCGTTGCTCATTTTTCATGTCTCCTGCTTCAAAAATAACCTAATGTCTCTACAAATTTAGGTCTTATTTTTAAAATTTAAACGATGATAATAATAATCTGCCTTCACTATATGAATATATATATGAATATACATAGTGAAGGCCTTCAGTATGATTACATATCCAATATGAAGCATTTTTAATTAACATGTTTCAACTATACAAGATAATGGTAAGAAATATATACGAACTGTTAAATTATTATAAATTTTAAAATGTGTAATCATAATGAGAAAAACATTTATTCACAATAAAACTTAAATTACAGATACTATAATCTGTAGCCTTAATATGTACTATTTTTATGTACTTGCGACAAAATCCCTACGACAAAAGCATATGATCACATTGAGCAAATCACATATTATCTAGTACAGCGATTCTCAACTTGCTTTGCCCCATGTATACCTTTCGCCACTGCTAGAAGGTCATCCCCCCTCTTTTCTATTTTTAAAAAAATACAAATACATTTATTTACATTTAGATTATTTTAAACTTGCTTTATAAAATAAACTACAAAAAGTATAAAAAATGTTGATAAATATTCAGCAGTTGAATAAAAGTAGTTTTTCGTGTTGTGACTACTGTCGCTTGTCTGATATCACAGCAAGCCAGCAAAATTCATAGCGGCAAGGCAATAGGATTGCACCTGTCGTTGGCAAGAGCCATGGACACCATGCAGGTGACATTACAGTTTTGCTCAGATCTGCCCCCAGTTATGAAGAGAACTACCCAGGGGTACGAGTCCAAGATTCTCTTTTCCTACCATCAACCTCTCGAGCGGACTTTCGGCTAGCCGCATATTTAGTGCGCCGCTCAGACACTATATATTTACAAACATCCATGTCCTCTGCGGGATTCGAATCCGGCCTCTTGGATATGGCAGTCAGCGTCTCTAACCAATATCCCGGCTGGGCGGCAACGTAGTTTTTTATATTCGTAAATTAAAATTAAATACTCATCAGCTAAATAAAAGGCTGATCGCAGTCATCCCTGTGAATTTCCCTCCTGGTTGAGAACCTCTGATCTAGTGTATAAGGTTTTGTGCTTTATTATGGATTATAAAAGTAATAAGTGTACTGGAACTGCTTAGGTTTTAATATTTTAAATGGGGGGGATTCTTAGTTTGGCAGAATTCATTCATGGTCGAAATTTTTGTTTTCTAAGAGAATTTGTTCTACCTTTGTGTGTAGTCAAAGTGTAAGGCTCAGGAAAGGGAATACTTCTTATATTCGGATTAGTAAGTTAATTTTTATTTCTTCTTTTGCAGTGATGTAATGTATCAGCTGAGATATGACTTATCATTGGTCCAGGAAAGACCAAATTTCGCATGAATTTAAAGCAAAATTTTATTCAAAGGCAGCTACTGCGTTTTTTTTTAATGTGAGAATCTGCAGAAAAAAATAATAGACAAAAACTTGAATTATGTTCTTTTTTAAACCTTCCCTCTCTATGTGCTGAAAACCTTAGAGTTAATTCACGCAGTAATAGAATTACTTGATTTAAAAGATTCTCCAATCTTAAACATCACTTTGATTTATTTCTAAGTGAACGAAATTCATGTTATCATATGATATTTTAATAATTGTTTTTAAATGCTCATTCTTTCAATTATTGGGGCCAGAGCTTAAGATGGAAAACCCTAATATCCGATCATGAGAAACCCCTAAGACGCTATTATGATTTCCATTCGAAAAGCGTTGCCGGGATCGAAAGTGGCGTAAATCCCCATTTTGCGGCTATTAAGCGTGCCCTGGTAGTTTTTTTTCCCTTTCCTTCTTCCCTTGCACGATCGCCACTCAGGCCCTCTTCGAGGTTAAATGGATCAAAACGGCTCCCAGATAAGAGGGGGGGGGAGAGAGACAGTGGGCGCCGTAACCGTAACTGGAGATCGGGGAATGGGTCTTTGGGTATCTGGAGAAATAAATAAAGGCATAAAATGTTACGGAGGAGCGGTGGTTAGGGGTGATGTTGAGTTTGGAAGCATTGCCAGCGATGGCAGCTTATGGCGTTCGATCGGTATGTATTCTCGTTTGATTTCGTCGAGTGCCGGGGATTGTGGCCATTGAAAGCGATGGCTGATGTCCAGCATTGGTTTTTCCTTGCTGTTCGAGGAGGACTGGTCAAAAAACGATAAGGAGGTTTTGTTTCCCAGTGGGGGATTCTTCCGCGATGAACGAGAATTGAAATGTGTCGCCTGAGGGTACGCTTCATTCAGCACCGTGCAAAATAATGTCAGGCTGTTTTGGGGTAGAATGAAGAAACAAAATTTCGGCCTTGAATTGTGAAATTTGAATGTCAATTTTGGTCAGTTCACAGCCATTTACACGAACATAACATTCGAAGCAGTGAGTTTGTGAGGGAAGAGAAAAACAAATTGCGGCGGTACCTTAAATTTCTGAATAATCAGATATAGAAAGTATACTCAGTATCGACTGCAGTAATCTATAGTTGTAATTTGAGGGGGTAGAGATTGTTTTGTTTTAATGTTTATTAATACGTACCGTATTTGCATATATTCCCCCTAGCTTTTCAAGCAAAAATTTTGAATTCTTTTTTATGCATTCACCTATTTTTTTCCTTCATTAAGAGGTTCAGGAAGCAAGCTTCCCTAAATTTTAAAATGGATACGTTTATGTACTTATGATTTTCGTCTTATTAGTTGATTTGCTCATGAAATTTGGATGCACGGCCTATGATTGCTGTAGCAATAATAGTGAAGTACTCCTAGAAAACAGTGATCTGATATTCTTGATGGTTTCGAAGATCATTGCATTTGAGAAGACCGATTGAACGGTGACGAAGGTGATGAACGCGACGAAGATGGCATCGACTTGCAAACAGTAACATACGACACAGACAATACTTTCAGCATCAATAAATTACAGTGCATTAACTGTACACAACAATAAGAGCATGAAAAGTTCAAGATACAGGGAAAAAGAAAGGAAGATACCTTACTAGAAACCGTAATGTAAATTTTAATATGGATTTTTGTTGGAACCGTAGGTTTCTTTCAAATAATGATATTGTGATAGTTACCGAGTAGTTTACTTATAAATACTTTTTTTACTCTTACAGTAAACGTGCCCTTCAAAAATTAAATTATTTGTATAATTTTCCTTTGTCGATTTTTGTACGATAAAGCTGGTAATAAAAAGGCGGAAATACGCTAGTAAATACGGTATTAATCTCTTTGTTTAACATCCCAGGTCTTTAAAATTTTAAAAAATTCAGCAAAAGCATCATTTGAATACTTTTTGAAAAAGTGTTTTCCTTTGCATCAAGCTTTTTAGTATTGCCAAAATTTGGCTGCTTTGTAAATTAATTTTAAAATTCATCATATTGTGCTTATTTTGTTACATATCAGTATTTGTATTACAGTTTTGTATCTAATAGACCTTTTTTCACACTTCAGCGACAAAACTTTAATCATGAAAGTTTCTTGAATGTATTGGCATAAATCCTAGGAAATCAATTGGAGGACATTTCAGATTGAAAAAAATTCAGATTTCTCTTCACGCTGGATACTCTTCTCAAACAGGCAGCCTCCGTTATTTTTGCCATAATTCAAACAAACAAGGAATCTTACTTTTAAACAACTAAACTCCTTTTTTAAAGGTTCTTCAATCGATAATTTTAATTGATCGATTCTTTCTCTCCTACCCTTTGATATTTAATTCCTAATCTGTATTATGTCACGATTTTTGGAGAACGAATGGAGGAGTTGATCGTAGAGAGATGGTCTGTTTTATGAGATTACGGCAAAGCCTCTAAGGCTATTTGCCTAAGGGAAGGGACGCCTTCGTGAAGGAAACTGGCTCGCATACACGTTACGCATGGGGAAAATCACGAAAACGTCCATGCATCCAGCCCGTTCGCGGGTTCGGACATCGGACCGAACTACCAGTGCTCAGCGACTTTTACCGCTCGGCCGCTGGTGGTCTGATCGCAGAGAGAATTTTAAATGGTATTTGATTTTTAAAAAATTAACTAAAACTTATAAATAATATATCCTTGGCGTTGCCCGGTCCTCCTTTTAGTCATATGGCGGACTTACGCTGGTTAGGTGAACTGGGATCTGCGCCCGTTAATTGTTGCGAGAAAATGTATTTTAAACGTGTTTTTATCAAAAAGTTTAGAAGTATGGTGGTACCTCGGTACATATCTGCTTTGAAATACGACTAATTTCGTAAAAGTCTTGTTTAGGAGCGAAAAGTTTTGTTTGGTATATGGTATTGGTTCGACGAGACATGCCTGCTCATGTTACAGTTGTTTATCTCTCTCGACACAAAGCTACGACTGCCCATGGGTGTCAGTACTCTATTACTATTATTCGGTAAATAGCCCACGCTGTAACTCATAAATTTTATGTGATTTTTTTTGTTTCTTCGAGTAAATATTTTGTAAATTCATTTTCAATGAGTGTTACGAAAGTTAATGAGAAGAGTCGAACAACGAAGAAAGTTCTTAGGATCACAATAAAGATGCAGAAAGAGATTGTTGAAAAGCTTGAAGATCGTGTGCATACCCAGGACTAAGTATATACGACTGTTATATATACGATGGTATATACAATGACTTACTGTATACGACTGTGAAAATTAAATCGCTAGCGTTTCGAAGGGGTGAAATCGCTTACCTAACAAAGATCAGAGATGTTAGAACCTGTTGAAAAAGAGCTTTTGATCTGGATAGGACAAAAACATTTATGTACAGTATCATGTGCGATGCTTCATTTATGTATAGTACGAATGTCCTCACTGCTTATGTATTTTAGTACTAAACAGTGTTGTAATAATGGCAATAGAATGTTTTTTACGAGCACGAATTAAGTATTTTTCCTTTATTTATTATTCGAAAAGTTCGCCTGGTATTCTTCTAAGTATTTGAAATGTATTAATGATGTATATGGAGGTACCACTGTAATTCGAATTATGACTTTCATAAAATATCTATGTTATTCGAGTGACTTAGCCAATGCATACCTCTCTCTCTTTTTTTTTGGCATAATATAAAAGTTCGGAGAGCAACTTGTAAAGACATTAGGTTATTTCGAAGCCGGAGACATGAAAAATGAGCAATGCCCTCGCTGGGACTCAAACCGCGGACTCTTCGAATACGCGTCGAGCGTGCTGACCACTACACCACGAAGGCGTGCAAGGAAAGCGAGAGAAATAACTTATAAACCTAGAAAACACATTTAAGTGCCCACATTATATGAATAATTGATTCATGGTTTCGGGAAGACAGCGACGTATACGTAGGTGGACCCGCGTAATAAAAGAGATAGAATCATAAATGTGAACGATCAGTGCTCATTGATTTAGAAATAGCATAGTATTTTTTGCTTCTAAAAATTTCGCCAATGTTGAATGAAAAATATCTGTAAACCTTTTAACTTTCCTTTTCCCGCTTTTATAAAATATTCTGATTGGAGGAGTTATTGTTTTCTTTCTGCGAAATTTTGTATCCTAGCAAAATAGAAAGTAATGCTACTTAACCTACATAAAATAATATTTAGTGAAAACCTTAACTCTTAAATGCATGTAATTGCCAACATACTCATATTTAGTCATGTAAATTAAATCAAAACACAAATTTTAGGTCACTGCACAGTGTAACCTATTGGATATCTATTGTTTACATATAGATTATTACATATAGAGGTTTGAAAGTTTCAGTGTGGTGGTACCATTAACGGTGTAACTATGATTATTGTGAGTTGACGCGTACGGTGTGGACATCATTTGTGTTTATGGAGTTTATGGAGTTTGTGTTTGTTGTTATCTTGATGTACTCAAAGTTTTAAAATTGTTTAAACAAGTTTATAAGGTATGTATTATTACACAAAATTGTTATTACCCATTTGCCTGTCATATGTTTTTTGTAAAAGTTAATAATATTTTTTCAAAAATTGGAATAAAAACTTAGTTTAGATTTTTTCAGTATTTTCCTATTTTTTATATCAGTTCTAATGTATTTTTGACTTTAAAAATAAATATACAAATTCATGCGCAAGTGATTTAGGGAAAATAATGCATAGCGATGTCTTGAAAAATAAAAACTTTTCTGTATTTTATAAGCGTAAAATTCTTTACGTGGCGTTAACGCTTGGTTGAATGTTATTACAGTAATTTCCAAACCCGCTACAAAATAACATCAATGTTTTGAACAGCTCATTTTAAATATAGGATTTTATGTTCTATATCTTAAATTTCTGGGGATCAGTTTTTAAAAATAGAAATGTTATTGTAATCATTTTACTTAAAACCATTTTAGATGTGAAACTGGAATGCAAGTATGCAGATGAAATGGCAACTTATAATAACATTTATAATTTTTTAAAAATTATTTTAAATATAATCTGAAGTTTTCAGAACGCATTTTTAATTAATGCAATTAGTATTTTGTATATTTTTGTTAGCAAACATTTCATTAGTGTAGCCTTAAAAATGCTTTCAAATTTCGTAAAAACTGCAGTTTACCCCAGTCACTTTAAATTTAATAATGATGCGAAAACTTGTTTTTTGGCTCCTGGCTTTACCAAATCTCTTTTATAGCAGTTTTTACATCCTTCCCCTTTCATAATCTTATCATGTTTGACGGTAAATTTATTGGTTGTGTAATAATACAGATCTTTTCAAACCACAAACAAATCAATAAATTTAAGCACAAACTGTGAACATCGATACTGTGGCAAAAACCACTATTAAATTAAGATCAATCGCCTGTGAAAAACGGAATTCTGTGCTATGAAAATTCTTTCTCCTTCCAGTACCTTTTTCACTTCATCCTCACCACCTACCTCTCTCCAAAGTGAAAAAGAAGAAGAGAAGAATCGCTCTCGACTGTCACGGATATTCTGTGCTTCTTCTCTTCGATTCTAGAAAAGCCTTTTTCATCCTGGACTTTTCTCAACGCATAAATATTTATTGGATGTCAGCGGCTGGCTGTCCCATAGCTATGGCTTCAGCCAAGAAGAGAAGATGCTTCTAATAGCGGCGACACACCACTTGTTGCTCGGTTCTCTCTCTCCTCTTTCATGCTATCTCTCCTCATGGCCTCTGGCGGCTCAGCTCGCGAAATTGTTTTATCTGCAGAAATGTATTTATGCTTCGGCGCTGATCTTTGGGGAAGGTTATTGAAATTTCAGGTGTTTACATAACAGGTATTCCAGAGGAGTTTTAACATATCTATGAAAGTCTTCCTCCACGCAATGGGTAGTTCTGTTTTAGGTTATTCGTATTTAAAGCAGTTCAGTATTCTGCGTATGTAACCATATGTATTGGAAGATATAAAATAGCCGTTTTATTTAAGTCGCGGAAGAACCTTGAAATAGTTTTCCTTATTTGGGGGGGAGCAAAAAGTGCCCACTAAAGAAGTTTTTTAGCGTGATTGATTTGGTTTGGTTTATTTGATTATGGCCAAGCACGCTAAGGCTACCTACCTAAGGGGATGCCTTAGGAAGATGTCTTCGTGGGCAGTTTTCTAAAGGAATTGACTCGTATCTACGTTAGACATAGGCAACATAGTCTAAACGAAAACATCCATGCAGCCGACCGTTTCGCCTGGAATCGATCCTATGGTAAACTCTCGGCGTTCAACGACTTTACTAATCGGTCGCTGGTGGAGCTTTACTTAAGCTGCGTATTATTAACTATTATTGCAAAAATAATAATCCGTAATTATATAACAATGAATGATCATACTAAGCTCATATAATAATTAATTATGTTTTTAAATAAAATTTCACAATTATAATGTAATCAACGTTAATATTTTAAATATACTTTAGTATTTGAAAATTAATATTAATGCGAATTCTTATTTAAAAAACTTAATATTTAAAATCGCAGTATTGCAAAAATAATGAAAGTTTCCTGTTAAAGAAGTCGCCCTGTATGCCATTGGCAACTGGTTTGAGAATGTGTAAGTAAACACTGCAAATCTGGAGAGTAAGTTTGCCAATTTTCGCAAGCAACCACGGCAGATATTTTAATAAGAAAGTACTGAATGCTTTTCTATTAAATGTTCTTATTTTGATCAACTTTACAAGCATAATTTTTCGGACGGTTAAGCAAAAGATGTTAATAGTAAAGTATTTCGGGTAAAGTAAGAATGCGAAACATCAATTATAATAAATGCAATTTTAGTAATGACTTATTCAGTTATTTATAAATTTCAAGAGATCACGAGTTAGAAGAAACGGAAAATTAAAATTTAAGAAAAGTATTTTATGGAATAAGCTTTTACTTAAAATGGATATGATAATTAATGCACTAAAACGATAAAAAGAATTCATCGTATAGTTTAATACGCATAATAGATTAAATAATTCTATTTACAGAATGAATATACTATTTTATATCGTGGATAATAAAAGCGTGGTGCACGCACGATAAATTAAAATATATAATGGCTTAATATTTGGTAATGAAATTAAATTATATAAATCAATTAAATTATTTAAAAAATAAATATAAAAAATAAAAATCTGAAAGCTTTCAGATTTTACTGATAGTCTGAAAGCTTAGCTTCAGATTTATATTACTCCCAAAGGGGCATTTTTTAACATTTTGTGTGTTACCTTTATTTATTAAATATCATGTTCTTCGCCCTAAACCATAAAATTCAATTCAATAGGATTATCTCAAAATAATTTTAAAATGAGCATATCTTTACAATTTCCGATACACAGTCTCTCGCGCTGTAGATATTTTTTTTTCGTACAGTGTTGCCATTCCTCTCTTTGAAATCCTTGTTAATCAAAAATTCTTTAATGTCTGACAAAATATGAAATAGATAATAAAACAAATTCAAATTCCAAATTAGGGCTTCCAGATGCCCATATTCGGTGGAGGCCCATATTACCTTATTCAAAATTTGATGGCTGTGGGAGCAGTTGTTTTATCACAGTGCGAGAAACATATGTGCATTTATGCAGATTCTTCATTATTTAATTTCTTTAAATATAGTACAGAGCTCTAATATTTGGTGACAACAATTGGAAAAGTGAATCAACATAGAAACTGAATCGATGCAAAATGCCAACGCTGGGCTAACGCCCTTTGGGCTAGTAAAATTAAATGACTTATACGTATGACAATGCAGTTAAATTAATTGATAATTAAAAAAGGTAATGGCTTATATTCATTTGACAGTGCAATTGTATTAACATATTCCATTTTTTAGAAGCCCCACTCTTTTAATATTCGCGATATAAAATTATAGATAGATTCCGTAAATAGAAATCATTTCATGTATTATTCGCATTAAATTATATGATAAATTATTTTTTTGTGCTTAGTGCATTTATCTTATCCACTTTAAATAAAAGCTTTAAAATTTCATCACTGATACTGCTACTGTGTTATTAAAACACATTCAATAAATTATAAGAAAATTCGGAGATAAAAAAATAACTGAACGTCATTGAGAGAATGAAGAAATCGCTTTGAATATTCAACTTTGGAAATTGTATGTCATAGCAATGTTACAACCAATACTTTACTTGAAACTAAAATGAAAATGTGAAAATTTCCAAACCTTATATTCTATACATTTTTAGATGTTGAAATTTTAAAATTGTAAACATCAAACAGTCTAAAATTTCTAGCGATTTTCAAGTCTCCTGAAGTTCAGAAATTAAGTTGTAGTTTTCATACGAGTTTCACTGAAAAGAATTTTTTCAGCTGTATTCGATGGTATGAATAATAAATTTTTGTGATATGTTAAAAATGGATTATATAATTCCACCCACGGTAAAACACCATGAGTGAAAGTAAAAAAGCGTACAAAAACGGTTAATAGCACATATACTGTCAAATGTAAAGTGATATTCGCTCCGAGAAATCAACAGTTAGTTCAATTTATTGGATAGTAATATAAGGATATATTAGATAATATATAAACATTTCCTGTAAGTATAAAATAAGTAACATAAAGTCATACTAGATGAAGCTAAAAAATTAGTGAAATATAATGAAACAGTATTCTTTCAGTCTAGCATTCCACTTATTAGAGTTTGAGGCTCCTAATTTATTTAAAACGCATAGTTGTTACTGTTGTCCATGTATTTCATAGAAAAAGGTTGTCAAAGCCTCAAGGAGGTTGGACTTTTAGTTCCACCCCAGTTTTGAGGGAGAGCACCCCGAGGATGGTCCGAGCGTCTTCCACCCCTCTCCCTTACCACCAAACTACATAAGAGGAGTTTCGGCTCGCTATATATTTAGAGTACCCCCATGCCGCAAAGACAGTATACATTTACACACATACATGCCTTCACCTGGATCCGAACCCAGGCCTTCGGTACCGCAGTAGGCTTCCCTAACCACTACACGGTCTAGGTGGCAAATGCATATTTAATTGGCCGTTATGGCAACACTTTTGTTCTGTTGAGAGTATCATTACAAAATTTATGTTTTTGTAATTTCTGATATTAATGTTTTTAATTTATTTTTTATTAGCCATTAAGCTATGAATAAGCCGTAAATGTGCTAAAAATGCTAATTCGATTTACTAAAAGGACTATTAGACTATATTTTACTATAATTTAAAAAATGTTATTAGTTTCGCTTACATAATGTGAATACAATAAAAATTTCTGAATGAAGGAAAAAAAATATCTTTCATTTTGTCTCTACTAACTGTAATTTAGTTAATAGTAACTAATAGGTTTTAAACCTTTCTCCTTAAATCATTCTTTTAAATGTTATCTTTAGTAGTTATTGTATAGTTATTAAGTGGTATAAATGTAATAATGTGAAAAATGTGCAATGCCCTGACCGTGGGTCCGAATTCCGGTCAGGGCATTGCACTCCTCGATTTAAAGGCCGATTGAGGATTAAGGGACCCAAAAGCCAAATCCTGATGATGGCGAATTATCATCCACCCCCTTTTAGTTCGGGCACTATTTATAGGAACATTTAGAATTTTTTTTGAAGTCAAGAACCTGAAGAAATCCGTAATACCCTCCTCCGAATTCGAACTTCGGATCTTCCGAATACGCGTCGAGCGGGCTTCCGGTTACACTACGAAGGCGTAAAGAAATTACATTATAACTATTTTTTAGAAATATCTCTCTGTAACATCACAGCAAAAATCATTCCATTTACATTTGTGTAATTATTATATTACTTTCTGGGTAACATTTTTAACTTTTGATTTTTTAAGATCTGGTATTTATTATTCTGAAATATATTTCGTGAGACATGCTGAATAAATTATAGATTGTTATTAAATGGATAGGCTGAAATATCGGTAAGATATGAAATAGCTTTTTTGATGATTGAAGTACAGACTCTATTGAAACATTTCTCTAAAACAGGCTTTTCCAATGGGATCAGTATGGACATCCTGGCGTTGATTGTCGAAGATGCACCGGCAATGATTGACATAATCAAGATATCATTGATTACAAAAAATGCATTAAAATGAATTGTTTATTGATATAAAACTTTAAGTCAAATCTTATTCAAAACATATGGGCACTCTTAAGTTTTGCAATTTAAAAGCCATCCAAGTGAAATATTCTTAAATTAAAGTTATTTACTGGACCAACGTTTTTGACTTTTCCGTTTTCTTATTTAGTAAACACAAGCAATATAGTCAAGTCAAAATCTGTGATTTTTGTGTCTGAAAACTTGTTTATATTTTTCAAATTAAAAATAGTAATGATACAAAAAAAAGCTTAGTAAATCTAACAAACCATTTCTTCCAGAACTTTTGTTCATATTCTAAATTTAATAACCAGCTTTAAGTTATTTGTGCACAATTATTTGTATTGTATGCTATATAAATCACAGAGAAAAATGTAAAGTGGTCGACGAGGAAAACCATTGTTTTAAAAGGAGTCGATCCAAGAAAAGGGTTGAGAATCCCTGCTTTAAATCATTTTCATTTCTTTCTTTCCCAGATTCCGCGTGTGATTACCATCTATTTTTTTTAATGTTCTGCTTTTTAACTTCGTCTTGCTCTTGATACTGATAATTTTGCTTTATGCATTCGTTCTAAGAAATTCTTCGTTTTTTGTTTGCAGAAAAAAGCGAGAAATATCTTTATTCTATCCGTTTAGCTGTTTTTAATATTCTTTACGGCGTTTACTTCTACGAGCTTTAGAATCAAACATTTTTGGTATCATCATGTGTACTATATTACAAAACGTGAATGATTATTGAAAAATTTAAAGTGAAGAAGCGCTGATTGCTGTACTGAAGAGCTCGGAATCGAATCCCACAGAAGCATGGATATTTGTAAATCTATAGTGGCTCTGCCCTCAGCACTCAAAGTATATGGCAAACCGGTTCTCTCGA